>MQUG01003229.1:0-198033 GCA_007213375.1 Steinernema feltiae
CGGGCCGGAAAGCGAAGACGCCAAACGCAGAGGACGCGTCGGAGAGAACGAAAAAGAGACGAGCGCGCGGAGAGTCCCGACAGGCGCCGACGCGCCGATATAAAAGCGGACGCGTGTGGGTGTCCTCTCCAGTTGGCGGGCGCTCTTGTTTTCGCCGGTAGTCCCCTCGAACTCTCCTTCTGCTCGCGACCGCGTCCCGTGACCTCCCACTCACCTCCCGCTTTCAGAATCCGCACTAGACATCATGGCCGACGTTGCTCCCGCCGTCTCCGCTCCCGTTGAGCGCCCCCGTCGACGCTCCCTCCGCCAAGCCTGTGCGCAGGGTCCAGGGCTGCCGTAGCCGTCGCTCCCAAGAAGGAGAAGAAGGAGAAGCAGCCGAAGAAGGCCGCCCCGAGGCCAAGAAGGTCGCGCCCACCCACCCCACCTACCAGGTGATGATCAAGAAGGCGATCGAGTCCCTCAAGGAGAAGAACGGCTCCAGCAAGGCCGCCATCTTCAAGTTCATCTGCTCCAACTTCTCGGTCGGAGACAACCAGATTCAGGTAACGCGCCTCTCGCGCGCTCAGCGGTGACCGAACGCTTTCAGATCAACAGCCACCTGCGCCAAGCCCTCAAGCGCTCCACCACCGGCGGCTTCCTCAAGCAGACCTCCGGAACGGGCGCCTCCGGCAGCTTCCGCCTCGCCGATGCCAAGACCAATCCGAAGGTCGCCCCGAAGCCCAAGAAGGCCGTCGCCGCCCCAAGAAGGCCGTCGCCGCCCCTAAGAAGGAGCAGAAGGCGCCCGTCGCCAAGAAGGCCGTCGAGAAGAAGGCAAAGGCCGCGCCCAAGAAGGCCGCTGCCAAGAAGCCCGCGGTTGAGAAGAAGCCTGTTGCCGAAAAGAAAGCCAAAGTTGAGAAGAAGCCAAAGGTTGTAGCTAAATCCGTCGTTAAGAAGGCCGCTGCCCCAAAGAAAGCCAAAGTTCCTTCCCCCAAGAAGCCCGCTCCGGCAAAAAAAGCGCCTGCCAAGAAGGCCGCTAAGCCCGTTGCGAAAAAAGCCACAAAAGCGTGAGCAGGAGGTGTTGGTGAATATGAACGTCGATCTCACATGTTCATAACCTCATGCATACGTGTAAGCATTTTTGTACATAATGACCTAAATTATCGCATTCTGTGAATTAAACGTCACAAATAAAATCTCAAAATCTTCGACAGCAGCACAACAACGAATTCAGGAGACTTCGTAGTGACTGATGAGAATAGGGAGCAGCGTTGTCACCGAGACACAGAAACTGAATTGATGCTGCGTCATCCGGAATTCGCACGGATCGTGCGTGGATTCGCCCGACAAAAGGGGCTGGATGGCACTGCGAAACCACGTCGGCCATCCAGCGCGCAGTGTAAGTCCACAACCGGCAAAATACGGGTTTTCAATGGCGGTTCTTGGACAATTCGATGTGAAGAAAACTCATGCCATCATAATGCACAAAAATGGTATCACTCTGCTGTCAATGAAGCGAAATTGTGCCTTGTGGATTGAAGCCTTGTGAACGTGTGAACGAATTACATTCTCATAAATTTTGCCATATAACGTGGATTTCAAATTCGTGCACCGCCTTTCGTATGTACCACAGGCGTCAGAGGCTCCTGTCGCGACGTTCATCGCTCTTTTACATTCGTTTTTCGCGGACGGAACCAGGCGGTACGACAATATATATTTCGTATTTTTCCAGGGAAATAATGCACGCGCGAAATTTAGTATTTAGTCAGATACATAATTTTAGTCCGAATACTACAAAATGGGGCGGAATGGACTAACATGTTCATGCTTGTTTGATTTACTGTAAAATATTTATTTTTGAGCGCATTTCTGGTCTCGTGTGGTTGCTATCACAACTTTTCCTAATCATTTTGTTTGGTTTAAAATCTGGATTATTATTCCTAACTGTTTTGCAGAAATGGTCGCGATTCAACTGTTGCGTAACCTGTCACTGTCTTCGGCCAGACTTGCTGCTGTTGCTCCGAAACGTCTCCCGAAAGGCTTCAACCGGTCTACTCCCTTAGGATTGTTCATGAAAACGGAACGTTCAGTGTGCCCGGTGTGTCACCGAAAATTGTGTTTGCTGGTGTGGCGAGCATGTGGAACGACCTTTCCGATACAGAGAAGGAGCAATACAGAAAAGATGCTGCGAAGCTTACAGAGGAACGTCGCCAGCAGTTTAACAATCTTCCGCAATCAGAACAAGAACAGCTGCTTAACGAAGACAGGGAACAGCGCGAGAAAGCCGCGAAACGGGCAAAACTGCGAGCCAAAAGAAACGTAGCGTTCGGGCTCTTCATCAAGGAACAATTATGCGCTCCAAATATGTGGGAGACCGCGTGGAGGACCGGGTTAGACTGCGATCGCCTCTGGAGAGCGATGAAAGCGAAGGACAAGGCAAAGTATGAAGAAGAAGCCGAAAAGCAGCTGGAAGAGTACAGCGAACACAGAAGAACCGTGAATAACTTTTTGTGGTGGTGTGAATTAAGTGAACATGCCCGTAGATACGAATAAAACGGCTCCCCGGCGTCAATCTTTGATTCTTTTACTATGTACAACTGTTACATATTTACAACTAAACGTGAGGTGGAAACTAAGAATGCAAATCAAATAACGGAGATCAAATAAATGTGCGGAAGGTAGGGAGGGATTTATGCCTTTGCGGCCTTCTTCGCGACGGCGGGCTTCTTGCCGACCTTCATCTTCTTTGGAGTGGGAACTTTCTTGGCGCCCGGGGCCTTTGCGGCCTTCTTCACGGAAACCTTGGACTTTTTCTCAACCGCGGGCTTCTTGGCAGCGGCCTTCTTGAGCGCGGCCTTTGCCTTCTTCTCGACGGCCTTCTTGGCGACGGGCGCCTTCTGCTCCTTCTTAGGGGCGGCGACGGCCTTTTTGGGCTTCGGGGCGACCTTCGGATTGGTCTTGGCATCGGCGAGGCGGAAGCTGCCGGAGGCGCCCGTTCCGGAGGTCTGCTTGAGGAAGCCGCCGGTGGTGGAGCGCTTGAGGGCTTGGCGCAGGTGGCTGTTGATCTGAAAGCGTTCGGTCACCGCTGAGCGCGCGGGAGGCGCGTTACCTGAATCTGGTTGTCTCCGACCGAGAAGTTGGAGCAGATGAACTTGAAGATGGCGGCCTTGCTGGAGCCGTTCTTCTCCTTGAGGGACTCGATCGCCTTCTTGATCATCACCTGGTAGGTGGGGTGGGTGGGCGCGACCTTCTTGGCCTCGGGGGCGGCCTTCTTCGGCTGCTTCTCCTTCTTCTCCTTCTTGGGAGCGACGGCTACGGCAGCCCTGGCCCTGCGCACAGGCTTGGCGGAGGGAGCGTCGACGGGGGCGCTCACGGGAGCGGAGACGGCGGGAGCAACGTCGGCCATGATGTCTAGTGCGGATTCTGAAAGCGGGAGGTGAGTGGGAGGTCACGGGACGCGGTCGCGAGCAGAAGGAGAGTTCGAGGGGACTACCGGCGAAAACAAGAGCGCCCGCCAACTGGAGAGGACACCCACACGCGTCCGCTTTTATATCGGCGCGTCGGCGCCTGTCGGGACTCTCCGCGCGCTCGTCTCTTTTTCGTTCTCTCCGACGCGTCCTCTGCGTTTGGCGTCTTCGCTTTCCGGCCCCGAATCTCCCTTCACACGGAACGCGAAGGGACGAGGCGCACGCCGTTCGATAGCCAAGACTTTGGGCTACAGCCCAGCAGTTGCAACGTTGACAATTGGGAGAATTCGCAGTAGAAAAATGGAAGAAAGAAGGCGAATCCGCCCTCTGCAAACTTGCTCCCGCACAACTTTAAGACGGTGTACAGATGTAGAACTGAGCGTGAAGCTTCGCCCTTCGTTCCCATCGGTAGATGGAACTTTTCTCTATGGAATGAGCGCAGATCGGGCGGTGAACGAGCCTTCCAAACGGAGATGGAGCGCCGCGCACGAGGCAATCTCAACGCAAATGAGATTTCACTGTTTCTGAAAACTGTCCATCTGGCCCCGTGCAGCGACAGATCGAGTCTTGCGGTGGCAGAATCTTGTAGCCGAGGCCTTTTCACACTCAATCTTTCATTTTGGGCCGATTTTGTCCTCAAATTCTTGCGTTATTAACTCCTCGAGTAAGTCCTCTAGCGTGGACGTCATCGATCGACGCGCCCTCCTTTCTTTGTTCAGCGCAGCGCTCAGCACAGTCACCTCATTCTTCGCCCTGAAACCCTTCTTTCTGGACAGCAATTTTCAAGAATTCAACTGAAAATCTCAGGCGCAGTCGAACACTCGGGTGTCAGTTTAATTAATTTCGGTTTTCAATTATTAATGCATGAAAGTACCTCATAAAATTTCTTCGATCAATCATTTTTGTATTTCCCTAAACCGTTTTTAGAATTAAAAACTACAAATTTCACGATTTGTGTCAAAACGAGTTGTACCAATTGATGCTTAGATGACCTAAAATGCAATGCCATTGTCAGAATGCAATGCCCGCTGCTCCATTTAAATACGAGTGCTACTTGAGAAGAGTAACTGCAACAAATCAATCAAACATGATTCGCATGATGATCTCGAAACCCTCGACTCGCAAGTCTGAAAACTTGCACACGAAGCAGAATCAACTGGGACTCTCCTATTCGGGGATGATCGTGCTGGCGCTGCGAAACTCGGACACTCGAATCAAGAACGACTTCTTCGGCTGGGCGCTCACTGTGCAGGACATTTACGGATTCCTGCACGAACACGTCGCCGCGTTTCAGAAAATGAGCGCCGAGGAGTGGAAGAAGACGCAAAAGAAGATCCGCCATGCCTTGGCGCAGGCGACGTTCTTCGCGCGTTTCCAACTGGATGCGAATGGAGAAGGACGCGTTGTCGGCCGGGGAGGCGGTGAGCGTGGAGGTCTCTGGACGCTTCACCCCGCTGGAGGGGAGAGTGAAGAAAAGGCGACAAGACGGATCGAGAACACGCTGAAGAGGGAGTACGTAGCCAAGTTCGAGGCGAACTTGGTCAATAGAGACCTTCTTGGAGGCATTTTAGATGGAAGTCACGGCTGGAAGAATCCGTTTGCGCAGCCACTTGACGAGTCCGAAGCCGCGAAGAAAATGAAGAAGCTGAGGAAGGATGGAGGACAGCGACCGACTACCGTAATTCCCGTTCCTGTGCGAAGCCTTTCGGTGATCCAGGCGACGTCTTCTGCCCAACCGGCCCACTTCACCGTGGACAGCCCGGAGGCCCGGAATGTCCCACTGAAGCATAGCGCGGTATCCACCGCTGTTATCTCATGCCCTGATCCGACAGAAAGCGTGACGATGCATCAAGCGAAGTATTCTGCACCTGTCAACTTCGTGCCTTCCGGTTATCGTTCCCGTTGCCCTCTGACAGGAGCGACGCCTCACATTTCAGCGGAGAAGCCGAGGAAGAGAGAAATGAAGACGGCAGCGACGCACAACGAGTTGCTAGGAGAAATCGTGGTGCAGAATGTAGCCGCCACGGCCAACCTCGGCCTCAGAACGACGCTGGACCTCCAAAAAGTGGCCTAGAAGGCTGCCAAATTGCGAGTACGAAGCAAAGGCACTCAATGCCTGTCGTTTGCAGCTTCGAAATCCGGTCGCAAGCGTCCTGCTCTTTGCTAGTGGAAAGATCGTTGTCACAGGCCTGAAAAGAGTCGAAGATTGCCGAAAGTCGGCCCGCAAAGTGGGCCGAATTCTGATGAAAATGGGATTCGCGCCACGATGGATCGAAAACGACTTCCGCATCACAAACATCACCGCCAGCGTGAATCTCGGAAACCCAATCGACCTCGCGGCCGTCGCCAGCAGCCACAGAAACTGCACCTACGAGCCTGAGCAGTTTTCCGGTGCCAAATTCCAGCTGGACAATCCGAAGCTCACCTTTGTGGTGTTCAGCAACGGCAAGATAAACATGCTGGGAGCGCGCTCTGTGGAAAGAAATCCACGAGGGATTTGCGAAGATTCGACCGATCTTCGAATCGCCAAAGCCAGTGGAGGAAGAAGCTCCAATGCCACCGGCATCAACCTGATGTTCACGCCGCGATCGACCTGGAATCGCGATTCCTTCCCATCCGCCCAACCACTATCACACGGGACCCAGAACGGATCCCCAGGGATATAGCGCTTGTCAGGAGCAACCGATCTTCGACCAGGAACCAGATTTTGGATTGTACAGCGTTCCAGAAGCGCAGTTTTCCGTACAGCCCGAATTCTTTCCATACGGTGCTTTCGACGACTTCATTTTTGCGTTGTAGGTTTTCAGGATTTCCAGACGTGAAGACCGACCGAAAGACGCCCGAAGACACCGCCTGACGTCACGAAAGGTAGGTGAGATTTTTCAGGGTTTAGGATCGCCGGCCCGGGAAGGACTTCCGTCGTCGTGCCGGTATCTACCTCGTCTAGTTTGCATCGGAAGACCTGCGAGCATTTCTCCAACGATTCCAAGTGGAGAATCCGAAGCCCTAAATACCTCAACAGATGGCCGCTGAGATTTAACGGATTCGGAAGCCTCGCCTTGAACTCTGATGAGGAACGAGCATAAAACAAAAACTGAAATAAATTCCATCAATACTGCTGTTTGTTTGTTCTTGATCGGCATTTTCATTATTTCATCACCGATCACCGCAACGTTTACGATTTTCGCTCTTTTCCAAACAACTTGATGACAACGCTACGACTTGAAGGTTGTCTGTGGGAAAGCGGCGGCAGCTACGGCTCTCACAATCAGCAGTATGTCGATGTCGGTTCCAGGGCGAACAGGGTAAAGAATGAGGTGACTGTGCTGAGCGCTGCGCTGAACGAAGAAAGGAGGGCGCGTCAATCGATGACGTCCACGCTAGAGGACTTACTCGAGGAGTTAATAACGCAAGAATTTGTGGACAAAATCGGCCCAAAATGAAAGATTGAGTGTGAAAAGGCCTCGGCTACAAGATTCTGCCACCGCAAGACTCGATCTGTCGCTGCACGGGGCCAGATGGACAGTTTTCAGAAACAGTGAAATCTCATTTGCGTTGAGATTGCCTCGTGCGCGGCGCTCCATCTCCGTTTGGAAGGCTCGTTCACCGCCCGATCTGCGCTCATTCCATAGAGAAAAGTTCCATCTACCGATGGGAACGAAGGGCGAAGCTTCACGCTCAGTTCTACATCTGTACACCGTCTTAAAGTTGTGCGGGAGCAAGTTTGCAGAGGGCGGATTCGCCTTCTTTCTTCCATTTTTCTACTGCGAATTCTCCCAATTGTCAGCGTTGCAACTGCTGGGCTGTAGCCCAAAGTCTTGGCTATCGAACGGCGTGCGCCTCGTCCCTTCGCGTTCCGTGTGAAGGGAGATTCGGGGCCGGAAAGCGAAGACGCCAAACGCAGAGGACGCGTCGGAGAGAACGAAAAAGAGACGAGCGCGCGGAGAGTCCCGACAGGCGCCGACGCGCCGATATAAAAGCGGACGCGTGTGGGTGTCCTCTCCAGTTGGCGGGCGCTCTTGTTTTCGCCGGTAGTCCCCTCGAACTCTCCTTCTGCTCGCGACCGCGTCCCGTGACCTCCCACTCACCTCCCGCTTTCAGAATCCGCACTAGACATCATGGCCGACGTTGCTCCCGCCGTCTCCGCTCCCGTGAGCGCCCCCGTCGACGCTCCCTCCGCCAAGCCCGTGCGCAGGGCCAGGGCTGCCGTAGCCGCCGCTCCCAAGAAGGAGAAGAAGGAGAAGCAGCCGAAGAAGGCCGCCCCCGAGGCCAAGAAGGTCGCGCCCACCCACCCCACCTACCAGGTGATGATCAAGAAGGCGATCGAGTCCCTCAAGGAGAAGAACGGCTCCAGCAAGGCCGCCATCTTCAAGTTCATCTGCTCCAACTTCTCGGTCGGAGACAACCAGATTCAGGTAACGCGCCTCCCGCGCGCTCAGCGGTGACCGAACGCTTTCAGATCAACAGCCACCTGCGCCAAGCCCTCAAGCGCTCCACCACCGGCGGCTTCCTCAAGCAGACCTCCGGAACGGGCGCCTCCGGCAGCTTCCGCCTCGCCGATGCCAAGACCAATCCGAAGATCGCCCCGAAGCCCAAGAAGGCCGTCGCCGCCCCAAGAAGGCCGTCGCCGCCCCCAAGAAGGCCGTCGCCGCCCCTAAGAAGGAACAGAAGGCGCCCGTCGCCAAGAAGGCCGTCGAGAAGAAGGCAAAGGCCGCGCCCAAGAAGGCCGCTGCCAAGAAGCCCGCGGTTGAGAAAAAGTCCAAGGTTTCCGTGAAGAAGGCCGCAAAGGCCCCGGGCGCCAAGAAAGTTCCCACTCCAAAGAAGATGAAGGTCGGCAAGAAGCCCGCCGTCGCGAAGAAGGCCGCAAAGGCATAAATCCCTCCCTACCTTCCGCACATTTATTTGATCTCCGTTATTTGATTTGCATTCTTAGTTTCCACCTCACGTTTAGTTGTAAATATGTAACAGTTGTACATAGCAAAAGAATCATAAAAGAATCAAATATAGACGCCGGGGAGCCGTTTTATTCGTATCTACGGAATGTACACATAAATAATACAACCACAAAATCGCCCAAACTGTCAAACACAGACTTGATCATTACTTCTTCTGGATTTGGGCCTTGGCTGCACTGTACTCTTCCTTCCGCTTTTCGGCTTCTTCTTCATACTTTGCCTTGTCCTCCGCCTTCATCGCGCTCCAGGTCTTCGCGCATTCTACCATGGTCTCCGATACATTTCGTCCTTTACCGGATGATTGTTCCTTGACGAAGAGCGCGAACGCATTTGGTGGCTGCTTTGGATACCCCTTGGATTGTCTCTCGTTTCTTTTGGCTTGAAGTTTTGCCCGTTTCGCAGCTTTCTCACGCTGTTCCTTGGCTTCGTTAAGCAGCTGTTCTTGTTCTGATTGCGGAAGATTGTTAAACTCCTGGCGACGTTCCTCTCCAAGCTTCGCAGCATCTTTTCCGTATTGCTCCTTCTCCGGAGCAGAAAGGAGGTTCCACTTTTCCGTGACAGCAGCAAACACAACTTTCTGTGGCCCATCGATACCAGCAGAAATGTTCTTAAACTCCTTTTGCATGAACATTGCTAGAGCAGAAGGTCGGTTAAAGCCTTTCGGGAGACGTTTCGGAGCAACAGCAGCAAGTCTGACCGAAGACAGTGACAGGTTACGCAACAGTTGAATCGCGACCATTTCTGCAAAACAGTTAGGAATAACAATCCAGAATTTAAACCAAACAAAATGATTAGGAAAAGTTGAGGATAGCAACCACACGGGACCAGAAATGCGCTCAAAAATAAATATTTTACAGTAAATCAAACAAGCATCAAGATCAATCCAATTCAGCAACCATTTTGTAGTATTCGGATTGTTCGGCCTTCTTCCGGTTCGCTTGTAGCGCCAATTTGGCCTCGAATCCGCTCGACCGGTCAACACCGTCCCACCGATATCCTGGGCGAATGGAGAAGCGGTTCTGAGGCCAGTGGCCTTGGTAGATGGGGACTGCAGTTCCCGTATGAACGTCAGCCGTTCTTCTCTCCTTCATTTTCATCAGGAACATAGGATCCTCTTCGAAGAGCTGATCTTTCAAATGCTCATTCATCTTCTCGTTGTCAGCATAACGGGTAAAGTCTTCCTTGATTATCTCCGCCATCTCGGCCAGCTTTTCTTCTCGATCTCGGATCTGCTTGACTCCTCTGTTTTGTGATTTATAGAGTTGGTTCAGCTCTTCTTGCTTCTCGCATTCTCTTGCCTTTCGTTCGTCTTCATCCTTGTTTGCTCTTCCTTTTCCTGTCATCTTCGATCGATAAACAGTTTCAGCATTTCTTCCCGTTCTGTCTTCATCCATATTTTGCATAAACTAAGAAAATTAAATGAAATTACATTTCTTCCATACTTGTGTACGTACCTTAGTTTCCGCCTGGCGTAAGCGTTCATTTTCTTCTCGTACTGCCTTTGCTGACTGAAGTCCGGACTTCTTGCCGTCGAATGTTTTGCTTTTATCTTCACGATCTGAAGAATCTCGAAATTTTTTGTCGTACGTTACAATTTTACCTTTATCTTTTGTTTGTTTGCTGCTTCGTGGAGGACTCTCATCTGAGTCATGACGGCGGCGTCGCCTAGGTGGACTGCGATCACTCTTCGAGTCGCGACGGCTGCGGCCACGCCTTGGTGGACTAGGAAGACGACGACGTCTGGGTGGGCTTGGATCGTTATCTGAGTCGTGCCTTCGCCGAGCTCTTGGTGGACTCGCGTCATCTGCATCGCTGCTATCCGGCTTTCTTTTGGAAGATCCTAGAAAAGTCAATGAAAAGAAATGCAAAATAACAACAGATATCAATTATAGTTGTCTCAAATAAATAGCTACAGAAACATACCTTTGCCAGATTTTCCCGATCCCATCGAGAACTTCGCATTTGAACTCCGCTGCTCACTGAGTGCTGAATTGAACGAATTATGTCGAGAAAGAAGGTCATCTAAATACTTACGTACTACTTCTACAGTTTCAAAGGTGCCCTTGAAGCAGGCCTTCTTCGCGCGTTTTATCTTCTCAGCCGAGCGCCAACTGAATCTCGTCTTCGCTTTCCTCTTCATCGCTGTACTCGATTTGCTTAGCGGTGGATGCAACGGCCGTAAAGGTGTCATCTTCTACAATCATCATGCTTCCGTTCTTCGCTTTCTTGGTCTTCTTCCTTTTCTTCGTTTGACCGCCATCCTGATACTTCTTGAGATATTCTTCCATCGACTTGGACGACATGGTTGATTTCTGGAAACAGAAAGTCGTTGGCGTTGAAACAGAATTTCCGCGATTTGTGAAAGCGACGCGCGCAAAAACAGTCCCGCACACAGAAGAGAGAAGACACCGTTTTGTAGATGCTGTACGCACTACGCCGCGAGTTACGACGTTTACACGCGTACCTGAATAGATGTGAGCGGCGCCACCTATCTGACAATGAAGCGCGCGAGTGGGAGTCGTTTCAGAAACAGAAGTTCCGCGAATTGTGAAAGCGACGCGTGCAAAACAAATCGAAATGCAAAGGTGCGTCCAGTTTTGTCCAACGATTTAGTACAGCGATTTAGTACAGGGTAGTCGTGGTGGGACCTCAGAGATAATACAATAAATCCCGTACTGACCACAGTTCGACTTTCGAAACTATTTCTGATTTAGTACAGGGGTGTCGCTTCGAGACCATCATCTTGTACTATTTCGCGAACTTTGTATGTTCTGTCATGACGACCTTGAGTGTCTTTTCAAGTTAAGAGCTTACTTGCTCGTCGAAATCACTGTAACTTAAGTGGCTCGTGTAACTAACAGTGAAGCCGATGAGTCAGCGACTAATTAAGTAGTTGCGCGTCAAATCGCCGCATGACCCGCCCGACTCACTAGGTTCTTGGATATAAGGGTCTCCCGGACCGTACTCGAGTCGCTTTTTTTGGTGAGTTGTCATTACTGGTAACTATAACTCGAAGGTTGGATTCAGGACGGAGAATATGTCATCTCCAACAGTTCGAGCCAGCATTTATGCCCCTTGAGAACTTCGCCAGATGGCGCTATTCAGAACCATTGTTTTCTGCTGCTCACGTGCGAGTGTAAAGTTGACTAAAAGTCACTATCTACTCTGCGGTCCTATCTGTGCTGTCCCCACGCGCTACGAATCTCTATACAACAGCGCCATCTAACAGAAACGCCGTGTACTTGAGAAGTTGCCATTAATTCATTTGAAGCGCGCCGCATAAGATCAGAGGCGGCAACATGCTTTACCCACTAGCGCTCAACTCCAGCGAATATGTGCTTCATTCACAATCAAGTCCAGGACAATTTACATGCTCAAATATTGATGGCCGAACGCGCAAAGTTCGCGAAATAGTACAAGATGATGGTCTCAAAGCGATACCCCTGTACTAAATCAGAAATAGTTTCGAAAGTCGAACTGTGGTCAGTTCGGGATTTATTGTACTATCTCTGTGGTCCCACCACGACTACCCTGTACTAAATCGCTGTACTAAATCGTTGGACAAACCTGGCAACACCAAATGCAAATGAAAGATCTTGGTGGGATTGCTCGTAAACGTCAGATCATGTAATCCTTGAGTCGCGACTAGTGAGATTCGCGATGTGGGGAGCGCAGAAATTTTCAGATTCTCAATTTGACAGAATTCGCGATTTCATTTCAACTGAACTCATAAAAGTATAACCAACTGTTGATGCAATCCTACGATTAATAGACCAGTAAATAGCACATATTTAGCGCGATAGTCAAGGGTGTCAAGTTACGAATCCGTGCTGTTGATTTATTTTCGATGTGACCCTTATTCATATATAACGTTTGCATAGCTTTTCTAGGTTTGCAATGTCAGAATCAGATGATTACGCTGAACTTGAAGTGGTAAAGTTGGACGATGTGTCACTCGACGCCCATCCGCATTCGTCTCAATTCGATCCAAGTTCGGAAAGCAACGTTGAACGTCCGCTCCGTATCAACTGGTCTCATCCGGAAGCGCAGAAGCTGTTGCTTGGTGTGAAGCACAAGAAACTTGGTTTGAAGGATGCGGCAGAACATATCGAGCGCATCAGTGGCGTCAGCGTTACTCCAACGACGATCCAGCGACAATCGCAGAAGGTTTCTTAACGGTGGTTTTACATAGTTTAATTGTGTTTTTAGTTGGAAATCAACTCGATTGAAGAGATAGAAGAGATCATCGATGTAGATTCATACTCCCCGTCGTCCAGAGGAGCAGGCGAAGGTTGTAGCACCGAGGAAAGGGAATATCCTCGCTTTGAATGGTCTCTTACGCAGCGAGGCTCCCGTGGATTAATGGTGTTCGAATCGGGAGATGTGATCCGTTTGTATCGAATCGGAGGCAAAACGGCTGATGACGGAAACACGGCTATTTACTACCGCTGCAGCCAATGCGATCGATTGAAGTTTCGCGGTCAAACTCCCATAAAATTCGTCGACAGCGAACCGGTGAATTCACTTACTCCGGTACACCACGAAAAGTGTCTTCCACGAAGTGTGGAACTAGTAATCAAGGAGCAGCTGGACCGAAGAGCCCGAAATCTGATAAAGACGGGAGTGGCACCGAAGAGAGCTTACGAGATCATACGGAGGGGCGCAGCCGAAAACGAAGAAATGATGCCTGATTTCAAACGCGTCGCGAAATCTTATTACAGAGTGCGTCGTAAGTCCGCTGCGCATCAAGCTACGAGGGGGAACACCGATCTTGATGACGACGACGATGATGATGAACACGTTGTTGTTGACTAACCCGATTATGAGTATTGATTGCTTCGTGAATAGAAATCTTTATTTAAAGCACTTTGGCACGTTTTCAGGTTACCGGTATAGGAACAAATCTCAGAGGGAAACGAGAGTGACACAATAATAATTCAGCGGTGAGCAGAAAGTGATTATGCTGGAATGTTGAAATAGTCATCGGTGACGATTACGGTAGATCTTCTGCTATATGAGTCGTATTGGTCGTCGTTTTTGTCGTTGACCGCCGTTTTCCGACACGTTCCGTCGGATGCTTGCACCGCCTGGAAAAGAGGAGATTCACTCGCTGCTACATTCGCCTTTCTCACTTTTCGTCTCCTCATCAGCGCGCGGAAACAAACAAATTTCACTGTGAGGAAATACATCTCGATGAGAATGAAGCATGCGAGGAGAGTGACGGCCAGGATCAGCGGCCACTCGATCTGCTGACCGAGGGTTATGTGGCTAATGATGATGAAGAACTTGGTGATGAGAGCGCCTGCCGCCACAACCGCAACCACCGAGAGCAACAAGTAAGGAATCATGAGGTAGTGGAGCGCAATCTTGACTGCGAGGATCGCCAGCACATCCGAAATCACCCAGAGCACCTGAAGCGTTGGTTCATACACTCAACACGCACGTGGAAGGGCGCGTACCTGTATGACGAGGAGAGGAGCGAGGTAATCGAATTTGAGGCTCTGCGCGAGAGAGCTGTTCGACTCGTTGTATCTCTCTTCGCCGGTCGCGAGATTCGTGGCGGTGAAGATGAGCGAGTGCGAGAGGAGCAACAGCTCGAAGACCATCATGGAGACGCACGTCGACTGCACGACCAGAAGCCCGAAACAGCACCTTTGGGGCTCTTCGACCACCGTGGAAGTCGCCGTCTGACCCATGGCTGAAGCCGCTGCGGAGGCGCTGCCACCGCTGCTGCTGGCGTTCGACAACGACGACGTGATCTTGGAAGTTCTGAAGTGAGTTTAAAGTCGGCACGAAAGAAAAACGCGATCAAATTCGCGAAAACGCGAATCCGAAGTGAGCGAGCACAGGTAATCGTGTGAAAAAAGCGGCGGTTCTAGGAAAGAATGGCTTGTGATTCGCTTGTCAGCCTCCCAGAGGAGATTACTCATTAACTCCCACGGCACACCTTCCAATGCACTTCTGAGAGGAAGTGAAGAGAGAGAGAAGAAAGACCATTAGGGGAACTCTGCAAGAAAGGGTTTGGATGGAAGCGAGAGGGGGACAAACTAATTAGTCCGGGCGGAGAAGAGCGCAGAAAAGAAAGCGTCGTTGTTTCATAAATAAACAATTGCGGGAGAGGAAGGCGAACGTCGCCGGCGTCGAGTCCGGAAGGAATCGGCGACGACAAAGGAAACTTGCTGAGGCGGAAGGAGCGGCGCGCGATTTCGCGAGGCCCAGTAGAGGCCAACGAGCCCTCCGAGGCGAATTGGACGTCGAAGAGCACGAGGACATCACGGCTCCGGGGGAGACAATCAATCAGCCGACGACGTTCGCGGTTCCCTTCGGGGACAACAAAGGAAGGTTCGAGGTGAGGAGCAAACTTTTGTGCTTTCGAGTGGAAAAGACCTTTGACTTGCCAGCTGCTCACCTCGATTGCGAATCGATTCGCTCGAAACGAGTTAATCCCCCTAGAGGAGAACGTTGCCGGAAGAGGTTTAAGTTTGCACGCTGCTTCGTGCACCCTCTAATCCTGTATCTTATGGGATAATGCGAGAATTGGCGACCAACCGAGAAAAACGAGTAGAATGCCGGGAAAGTGGGATGATACGCGCGTATTTTTAGAAAATCGGGAACAAAGGAGAAAACAAGCTGACGCTCCAGCAGATCACCTTTTGAATAGCGCCTAAAGGCGCGCGAATGCGTCAATCGCGTAACCTCCGTGCTCCCTAATGGCAGTTATTTAAACCTCAAGCAGTTCGTCTCCATGGCGATAGCGCCGTTTAATTGCCACGCAACTTCAGAGTCGAGCTAGTCGACCCGCAAAAAGTCGCTCGTTCCACGCAGACACTCCGAAAGAATCGGATCCGTTTGCGTCATCTGACGCGCATCTTCACGCAAAAGATATCCACCCGATGAGGAAATTCCCACGACTCGAGGAGCGCGACAAGTGTGTCAGTCAACACGTGCGTGATCGCGCAATTAAACGATTACCCCACAGTCCCGAGGTCCGCGAAAAACAAAGAAACGCCAACTGTTCGCGAAGAGAGTTCAATCATCTGATTACCTCCGCAATCCGACCCAAATCCTCCACCCTAAGACCTTAAACATCCACGACTACTACGGTAATTGCACGTCATATTCTGCGAGATGAGTCGCGATTCTTCGCCTCACGTGAACGAATTCGCTACCGTAGCTTCAAAATCGCACAAATCCATGTGTGTGGTCGAACGAAGCAAAAGCAACAACGGAATACAGGAAAAGCACGGCAGCCGCTTCGTCCCCGGGGGCCGCTGTGCTCGACAATCAGATTAATATGAGACAAACGAAGAAACAAAGGCGCAGGACGGCGAAAACAACCGCATTTCGGAGTAAAACCACGTTGTTATGGAGAGAAGAGCAAAGGGGCCGTCGAGCGAACGTCGAGTGGACAAAGAAGCAGCAACATGCAAGTCGCGCCGCTCGATTTCAGAAAACAAGCGAGCCGGGCAAGCGGACAGCAGCTGACTTGACTCGCGAGGCGGTCAGCGTTCGCAGGAAATAAATAAATGGCGCTGCAGGCCTGAAAGTTCGGCACGCGGTAGTCGAAGAAGCGCGCGCGGTGATCCTGCCGTTCCGAGATGAACCGCGCCAACGAGATGCCGCGGAGAAGAAAACAAGGCGAAGACATAATGGCGCCTAATTAAACGCGGCCAACGGCATTCGCGGCTCAAAAAACATAATTTGCGGGGTTTGTGGGCGTGCAAGCGAGCTGAGTGCATCATTCCTTAAAGAGTTGCATGTGGAGGTGTGATTAGCGCGGTGACGGCGATCGCCGCCCGAGGCACCGAGGGCCGCGGACAACGAAAACGGACAATCGCGGCCGAACAGGAATAATTAGTCACCGAAGGAGGCGAACACAAAGACAGCCGGTTTTTGCGAGGGTTGTTGAAGACGCCCTTGAGCACTTTACTGTTTGAATATCGCCCTTCGAGAGTGGCGAGGCGCGAGGTTCAGTCGTGAGTGACGTTTTCTTTTTTTGGCAAAAGACGACGCACCGCGAAAAGAATTGACATCTGACACTCATTATAAACGAGCGAACTAGAGGAAGTGAGCCGCCAGAGATGGCGAAAACCCTGTGGACAGTGCGCGATTCACGCGAGGATCGAGTGTGGGAGGGAGGGATTAGGATGACGGCGCGCGGCTGAGGCACAAGGATTAGCGGCGAGTTGTTGAAACATGAAAAACGGTAAGATGACTTTCATTTCCGCCAGCTGATCCTTTGCGGTCTTTTGTCATCTGGCGACAACTCATCGCTGACGCCAGAGCGGCGAACGTAGGTGTTGAGGCTTGGGAGTGCCCTGCAGGTCAATGTCCTTGCATATCCTCAAAAGAAGAGTTCACATGGAAAGCAAAGGCGCGACGTCATTTGTGGCTACCGTATCCAAATGTTTAATTTCACAAAAAGAAATGTGTTTAGATTTGAAACCAGAAATCGTAGAGAAATCGCCCTCAAACTCCATTTTCGTTCTTCTCCTGATTGTTCGCGAGATACATCGGCGGTCTGCCAATCGTGTAGGTGTGCTTGAGGGGCGGCAGAGTCCTCGGGACGCCTGCGTTGTTTGAGTGTCCGGTATGAGGTCGATTCTCCGAGAGCGAAATGGTCGACGGCCCGATTGGACGCGTGTTGGAGATGGAGAATCCTGTTTCAAACGACCGTTTGATGAACTGACAGCAGCGGAACTCGCAGATCTGAACGGGAGGCTTGAAGGTTGAAGATTACGGTAGTACACTTACGAAGACGTAGGTCCAGAAAACGAGCGCGGCGATGGAAGCGACGATCGTGCAGGCGAGCGAGACGCCGTCGTCGGTTTGCAGCTCCACGATGGCTCGGATGAGCACGATGACGACGATTCCGATGATCAGCACGGTGCAAAGGCATCTGAAGAAGGGTGAGAGGATGCAACGGAGAGGAAACGCACCTGAAGAGAATGTGGGGGATGAAGAGCTTCCATCGAGTGCTCTTCATGCCGTAGAACATTACGTTCAGCGCGAAAATCTGCAAAACGGCCCAAACGAGCCAGGCGATGTTCATGTCGCAAATCACCTGCTTGATCTTCGCGAACATACTGAAGAAAAGAAGAAATAAAGAATTGTATTTGTAGCCGCTTACTCTGCTGAAGCGCTCTCGACGTCCACCGCAGGCTCCAACGTGGTCGTGCTGTTCGGAGCGACATTCTCGCTGCACATCTTCGTGTTCACGTCGGGGAGCACCGCGACGAGCAGAAAACAAATTGCGAAGATCTCCAAAACACCGAAGATGATCGTGAAGGTCTTCACGTGACAGCAGCAGCTTCGGAACTTCCGGTCGTTTGGATTGAAGTTGTGTGGGGGGAGACTCATCGTTGCCACTTTGTGTTTCTGAAATCAGCGGATACTGTAGGCGCGTGCGCTTGTACTTCAATCCACTGCGTAATTGTAGTAGCAAAAACAAGCGAATACGTCTGCGCACACGTGTGTTCACGTCAGAAGAGCAGATTGCGTGACACGGCGCACCTGCGCGCGAACGAAACAACAGAAAAGTTGATTTCGTGTTCAATTCGTCGTTCGGCGCCGCGGATGCCGAGGGCGAGAGGAATGTCCTTTCGGCAAGCCCTTTCCGAGAAGAACAAAGCCGTAGTTACCTTCGACTCATCGGGTAATTGTGTAGCAACGCAAGTGGCATTTTGTTCGCGCGAAGTCGAAATTTCGAATCGCGAGTAAAGAGGAAAACTGATAAAGTACTTTGGATGTGCGAACGTGCGAGAATCTCGGAGACGAAAACAAAACGCTGAACTCGCCACGATGACCTCACAACGCTGTTTTGTAGTCATGTTCACTCAATCCGAAAACAACAGCACATCACGCACTACCGTACACCTGGATCGCTCATCCCTGCGAACTTCCAACTATTGGTGAAGCGGAAGTCACGAGAGAAGCAATAAGCTAACTTTGGGGCGCATCAGAAACGCAGATTGACGAATGAAGAGTTGTTCCACGGGGAAAACTAATTACACTGAGCCGACGAGAGAATTCGCATCGACGAGGCGCGAAACAATATCGCGCCATATTCGCTATGGCAACGGAAAGGCTCACAGCTCGTCGGCAACTCGACAGCCTCGACGAGTGCCAATTACCATAATTTGTAGAAGGTAATCCACAACGCGCCCTGACGAAATCGATTAAAGTGAAACTAACAATAAGCGTTCAGCCGTCGCGCGCACCCCCTGAAGGCTCCCAACACCGTTCACATTGAGGGGAAAATGTTAGAAATTCATTTGAACACCGCAGAGAATCTGAGTGAGTTTGTGCAATAATTGTTGAAAACGAGTGTGGCAGAGTGGAAAACGCATATGTACATGGTAAAAGGTAGCAGGTGAGGATCAGCTAGTTTCTAGACCTATAAGAGTACGGGCAACATATTCTTCGGAAACATGGCTTCACAACATGTGATTGCATTGCACTTCAATTGTTTCTTTGCGACCCGGATTCTTCAATGACTGCTTCTCTACTCTCAGCGTCGTAGTCAGTTCTGCGCCCTTATTCAGAATCTCTTTTTCCTTGACGGTTCCGTACAAATCGAGGTCAGATCTAAACAAAATCCTAACTATTAAGCACAACTAATCGCCTCACCGGTTGTAGATCAAGTGACTGGAAACGAGCGTGTTGGTGCACTGAGCTGCGAGGAGGGAAAGTTCGCCAGCCATTACGGTAGCGCAAATCACCTTCGCCAGTTGCTGCGCGTTCTTCCCGGGATCAGTTTTGTTTCCACCAGCGCACTTGAGCATCGACAGAGACGTCTTTTGGGAGGGTAGAATTGTGCCCCCACCGACAGTCCCGACTTCGATACAGTTCATCGTGCATGTGATGGTAAGATCTCCGTTCGGCTCTTTGACCAACTCGGTGAGACACATCGAACTGGAGACAACTTGAGCAGCATCTTGACCAGTCGCTAGGAAAATCGCAGCCACTATGTTGGCCGCATGACAGTTCCATCCACCAATCGTACCCGCTTCCGACGATCCAATAAGACATTTCTTGATCCCCACTTCCACCATGCGATCCACGGTCGTCTTCAGCACCGATTCTACAACTCTCTCCGGAATCGTACACTCCGCAATGACGGATTTTCCGCGTCCTTCTATCCAATTGATGGCGGTAGCCTTTTTATCGGCACAATAGTTCCCGCTGACAGTCAGCAAATCCATTTTGGGAAATTTGTCTTTCAAGAACTTCATAACTTCATCGGCACCCTTTGAAACCATGTTCATTCCCATCGCATCTCCAGTGGATGCCGAAAACCGAAGAAAAACGTTATGTCCGGAAGTCTTCGGTTTGATTTCCAAAAGCTTTCCGAATCTAAAAGGCCACGTGTAAGACAAAAAAAAAACGCGCTACTCCGACTACCGTGTAGTTGATTCAAATATCTCCTTCAATTCATCAAAGTTCTTCTCAACGTAACTCACAAATTTTCTGGAAAGAAGTTTGTATAATAAAAGAATCAAAACATATAATAGTTAGACATACATTGTTTCGCCGTTGGTTTTAAATTTGACCATCGGAGCTCGAGTCATTTGATCTTTTGTAATGTACGCATTAACTCCACCGCTGTCCATAATCGCTCTGCAACCTCTATTAGTGCTAGCAATCAGTGTGCCTTCCGTCGTGGACATCGGCACACTGATGCTCACTTTGTTCAGAAGGAGAGGTCCGGCAAAGCCGGTGGGAACTGGTGTAAATCCAATCACGTTTTCACAACACGCACCTACGATCTGAACAGAACAAAACATGAGTTAAACAATACGGTGGTGGACTAAACTACCAGGTCGTAGTTGTATCCTTCGAAAGGCATGCTTTCCAATGAAATTCCGGTGCACTGCTCAATGTACCGTCGTCGGATTCTGACGGCGCGTTCGTTATCCTTCAACATCTTCTCCAAATCGCGGTGCTTCACTATTCCGGACACCAAAAGTTTTAGTACAGCGTCGTCATCTGGTAGGGCGGAATCATCCGGGCGGTCTTCCGATGGTGGAGCCGGGAGCACAACAACAACAGGTTTCTTGGTGGCGGAGCACACGGACGACTTTGGGCTTTCATCCGATTCCGAGTCATCTGTGTTATTGGTGGAATCTAGAACAAAACAATGCTTGTAGTTATTAAACCAACGTTTACCTGCGCCGATAGAGAATCGAGCACTCCGGGTTGCGGGCAAGGTTTTCTTGATTCCGTGAAGCAATTCTCGTATCAGTTGGTCTCGCATCAGTTTATCTTTAACGCACAGTAATTCATTGTTGCTCAGAATCGACGAGAACACCTCATGAATAGCAGAGAGACCCTCTGAGGAGACCCAACCGTATTCCACCATCCTTATGCAGGACAGAGAACTGAAAAACAGTCATCAAGCATCTCATAAAGCACGAAAACAGGTTATATTGACGCATCAAAAAACAAAAAGTGATTGTAAAGAATGGCAAAAAACGCCTCCGGTTGATTTGCCGACCAAAAATCAATCACGAACTGTCAGTAAAATAGGTTTGCCCCGCGTGCAAACCCCGAGATGAATCAAAATCAAACAATATTCATGTTGGCATGTTGCCAGGCGTCGTTGACGCCGCTCTTCACGAGTTCGGCAAGGCGACATTGCGGGATTTTTAAAATTCAGAATCAAACACAACTGTAAAAATCAAGGTCGAAGGAACTTCGGCCCCCGCAGAGCGAAGAACGCTACCAGAGTAAATTCTTATCAGTTTGAAGGGGACGCGAATGTCGCGAGATGAGATGACGCATCGCCGCGAATTGCGAGAGCGACAATTGGAATGGGCACCCGAGGAGTCTCTCGTAACAGCATCGGTAAGCGAGAATACGTGCGAATCGCGCTTCAATCTCTGTTACACTGGTACGCTTACAGTATAGAGAAAAGGTAAATTTGCTATATAGTAAAAATCTAAAAAAATTGAAAACTGAATACCCAGCATCGTCCCGACGCAGCTCCCCACGGCTTCTCTCCATCTCATCTCTAACGCTGCTTTAATGCAAATTCCATTGCTTCCTTCAACTGGAGTGCGAATCACAGCATTCTCAGTTGTTCTTTCGCGTGGTGTGAGAAGTCACAACATCATGAGGTGACGTATCGTAATGCTTGCAACTTTTTCGCACGGGGCCTAAGCAAATTTGCTTTTCCTTGCGGATTTTGCCTACTTCCCGTGCGGAATAGATACGATCGTTCACCACAACTGGGCCAGAAATAGACAATATTTCACTTTTCAAGCTTTCAAACGAATCGATTAAAAAGGAAGCTCAACATCTCATAACCACGAAGCTCCCAGAAAGCGAATGCTCTAGCAAAAAGCGAATGCTAATTCAGCCATTATCGCCTGCTCATCGCATGCAGACGGATGCCACGTTGCGGATACGCAAAGAGAAAATGTAAACACACACAGGCATACTGTATCGAGGAGAATGTGGCGCTACAGTTTCGGAGTGGCAATGGAAATGGAGTGCCACAAAGTGGTAAAGCAATTTTAGTAGGTCGGTTCTATTTGTCGATTCGGTAATGACCTGAAAAACGAGTTTCTCCACTATTGTAAACATCTACCAGCATTTCCAAGTGTGGAACTTGGTAAAGCCGCCGACTCGACAACTCTTGGCCTTCGACGAAGTCGGCGAGATTTCTCCGAGAGTGATTGAGTATGAACGTGGGAGACGAGTTGGTATTCGTTGAACAGTTGGGTCTCGACACGACAATCATCGCTGTATTCAGACATAAGCCATCAATTGGCGATTCGATTCGCGGCAGCGTTGATCGTGAAATCGCGAACTTTGATTATGGAGTCGACGATTTGAATTATTGCAAAGTGATTTGTTGGCTCGATTTTACTATTACTATTCCTAACTGACTGGTCAGAATGGTGTGACTTGAGTAGAAGTCTTCAGTTTTCAGTGATATATCGAAAAATCTAATTTAACATCATCATTATTTTGGTTCAGGTACCCCGAGCCGCAGCTCAACAATGGCCCAGAACGGCACGTTCACCATGGATCGCGATAAAATCATCCATGCCCTACAGGCGACCACGTCGTCCTCCGATCAGGCCGCCGCACGCGCTTTTCTTGATCAGGTCTGTTTTATCTTTTGCTCTGAGATCAACCGAGCGCTGATTTAGGCATCACAGATGGTTGGCTTTACGCCTATGTTGATTCACTTTGTCATGGACGCGCAGCTGGATCCATCTGTTCGTCAAGCGGCCGTGATTTTCTTCAAGAACCACATGAGATTCTGGGATTCGTCGTCGTCGGAGTTCGCCGAGAACCCGGAACCTTCCACATTCATTCTGCCAGAGCAAGACAAGCAGGTGGTTCGGGAGAACATTGTTGACTGCGTTGTGCAGTCTCCGGAAGCAATCCGTGTTCAGTTGTGCACTGCGGTTCAACAAATCATGCGCGCTGATTTCCCCGAAAAATGGCCGCAGGTCATTGACAAGGTCGTTTCTTTGTTGGAGACCACGGATGGACCAAGCTGGCTGGCCGCCCTTCTCGTTATTCACCGTTTGGCTAAAATTTATGAGTTGGTTCACTCTTCATTTTGTGTTAAAGAACCGTTTAATTTATAGATATCGTCGTAATAAGGAAAAGGCACCCTTGATGAGTGCCATGCAGCGTTTGCTCCCGATGATCTTTCAGCGCATGATAGCTCTAATGGATGACATGTCCCAGGAGTCTTGTTTCCTTCAGAAGTTGGTGTTGAAGATTTTCTTCTGTTTGATTCAGGTTGGTTTCAAATCACTAAATCAGTTACTTAACGACATGTTTGTTTTAGTTCTCCATGAACGCTGAGCTGATGAGCCTTGACAGTTTCAGCCAGTGGATGGAAGTGTTTCGACGTGTCATTGAGAGACCCATACCTGCTGAAGTGGACCAACTGGCTGACGATGGGGAGAAGACTGAGACCATCTGGTGGAGGTGCAAGAAGTGGGCGTTGAAGATTCTGAACACTGTGTTCGATAAGTACGGCGCTCCTGGGCAAGTGGAACCGGTTTACGCCGAGTTCGCGGAACACTATATGGAGACGCATGCCTTATCCGCAGTGCACACAGTGCTCACTGTGCTGCACGAAAAAACAACTGGAAAGTTTGTCTCTGAACCAGCAATCTTCCATGGACTCTCCTACATTTCTTCGGCTGTTTCTCACGCGAAAACATGGAAGGAAATCAAGCCCTACGTGAACGTTAGTGTCGTGCAAATGCGTAAAGGCTCAACTGTACTTTCTTTAGGAGATGATAACGTCTCTCATCTTCCCCCTTATGAAACACGATGACGACGATGAAGAGCTGTGGGATGAGAACCCAGAAGAATTCATTCGCTTCAAATATGATATTTTCGAAGACCTTCATAATCCTGAGTCTACCGCCTCCAGCTTTTTGCAGGGCGTAGCGAGGAGAAAGGACATGCTGCCATCGATTTTGCAAACTATTTTCCACATCTTCTCGAATTCGCAAGATGCACGTGACATCGACGGTGCTCTTCACATCATTGGAGAATTAGCAACGATTCTTGTCAAACATCGCTCGTACAAGAAAGATGTGGAGAAATTGCTCGATGCGCACGTCCTTCCAAGGATCGACCACGAGGCTCGCTTTGTTAGGGCTCGAGCTTGTTGGTGCATCAAGGCCTACTCGGATACGGTGTTTTCCAATCCTCACAATAAGCAGTCAATCCTGAAGAGGATTACTGCTGCGGTGGTCAAGAGATTGGTTGATCCCAACGAAGAGCTGCCGGTTAAGGTTGAGGCCGCCATCGCCATCCAATACATCATGATAGGCCAAGAAGAAAAAGGTGGAATTTTGTCGTTTGACTCGTTTTGCAAAGTTAATTTAGCCCGAGAATGTCTTTTGCCTTACATTCGTGAAGTCATCATGGAGGTTCTTCGATTGGTTTCGAAGACTGAAGTAGAAGATCTCACTGGTGTCATGGACAAGTTGATTGAAGACTACATGGATGACGTTATCCCCATTGCTCACGAAGTGGCTGTTGAATTGGTAAGTGTTTTGCCGCCTTATTTACATATCGGTAATCCTTATGCTTTTGTTCAGGTGAATATTTTTAATCGATTGACAACACCGCAAGAAGGAGAAGCAGCTGAAGACCATACCATTACTGTTATGGGCATTCTCAACACGTTGGACAACATTTTGACCCTTGTTGAAGATCATCCTCAGATCATGATTCACGTGGAGGAGACCATTCGCGGTGTTGTGGAACGAATTTTGGATGCGCGATCGTACGATTTTTACGAAGAAGTGGTATCACTAATTCAATCTTTGATTGCCACTCAAGTCAGCGAACCTATGTGGATAGTCTTCGACAGGCTTTGTGAAGCCCAACTGTCTGATGGGCCTGCTTTCTTTGTTGGTAAGTGTTTGCCGTTAGTGAACGCCTCCCCAAGTATGTTCATTTCAGACGTTGTTCCTGTTTTCTATCAGTACATTTCTGTCGGCCTTCAAGGACTGTTGGCCAACGAGCAGCGCCTGACAGCATTGCTTCGCATCATTCATGCAGCTCTTGAAGATTTTGAAAATGGAGACGAGGTGCACGTTTACGCTGCTAAGTTGTTGGAATGTTTGATCGTGCAGTGTCACCCTCACATTGACAGTGTTGTTCCTGCAATCTTACAGTGGACAATGACTCGCTTCCTCAAAGATTCTGGTGAAGTTGAAAGCTCAAACTTTGGTTTGAAACAAATGCTCCTTGTGGTAAGAGGAAAACTTAATTTTTGTGTCTTTATATCATTTTTTTAGGTATTCATCAGTGCCTTCTATTGTAACAGGGATTTAACTGCTCGAACACTGCACAATCTCTTGGGTGCTCAAGCTGGTAATCCCCTGGATTGGTTGTACGCTCACATTCTGGCAATGTGCAAGGACTTTGAAGGAATCCATGATAGAAAGATGGTCATCTTTGCGCTCACAGCTGCTTTGGAGCTGCCACCTGAGCTCCGCCCGGCACCCATTGCCAGCAACCCCATTGACGTCACTAAGAAGATCATGCTTCTGTTTGATGGTCTCCAAAAGGCGATCAAGGCCGTTGCCGATATGCGCATCGATGATTCAGATGCTGATGATTCTGATACTGAATCTGACGGTTCTGGGGACGTTAAAGGAAACCGCAATATTGATCAGGATCTTGGTGATTCCGAAGATGAGGTTGATGAGAGCACTCTGGAATATCTTGAGCAGATGGCAAAAGCTCAAAAAAGGACACCTGGTCAAGCACTAGATTTTAGCGGTGGAGTAAAAGAATATTTCGGCGATGAAGCTGATGATTCAGACGATGATGAGGACTATGACGATCGGTTCGTAGAAGAAACTGAAGTTGAAGCGTACGCCAATAACTTGGATGAAGACAGTTTTAACGTCTTTGTTGCGTTCAAAAACGTTTTTGAAGGTATGTTTAACCGCGAGTGAACGATCGATGTATTTACCTATTTCAGGCCTGGAAACCAACGATCCAAATCTTTTCCAACAAATGACTACTGGCCTCGAACAACAGGAAATTGCAGAACTGCATAAGCTCATTACCGTCTGTCGCCAGAATGAACAGGCTGCCCAGTCCAAGCAGGTCGCTCAAGCCGGCGGATATGCGTTTTCGGCGAACGCTCCAGTGCCTAGTAACTTCAACTTCGGTTCGTAAATGAAAGAAACCCCAAGATTCGCGTGAATTGTTAACGTTGAAAATTAAAATTGTTTGCTTTGTTAAGTAGGTTAGCGGTGTTACGAGTCCGAGATTGTTATGCGGCCCGTTGTTGCAAATAATATATTTTACGCGTTGGTCGCGGGACATTTTTTTCGGTTCTCTCCGGCGATGCTTTCGGTATGTGCAGTTCTTATTTATGCTTTGACTGCGTTCAGGTGGAAGGATGATGCGTCATCGTCGTTCGCACCGACGCAGCGTTGGTTCGCGCGGATTATTGACTTATGAGCCTCCTTCTCGGTGTAAGCTTTCGCAGTTCGTTTTTTTAATGTATGATCTTATTTTGACTCGCTCAATCACTGCAGCGCTAGTTGTTCATCCATATTTTTGGTCGGGTGTAGTGCAGATGCAGGCCTAAAAATTTAGATTGTTTTTACTCCCCAGCTGATTCTCAACCGCAATTTGGAGTTACCCGGCATTCCTTTGGCATACTTAACTAGCGATGAATCAGTTTATGTGCATGTCACGCTGGCGTTTCTCTTCAGATGTGCGAGTGTTGCTTTGCCTTTTTTGCGTCGTGCATATTTTTGTTTCGTCACTGTTCTGTGTGTTCTATTGCATTTCTTTAACCGCATTGTTTCGCGTCACTTTTCCTTCTCACCTCGTGTATTTCCGACATACATTCAACATTACATTCAGTGTCGCACCTAAACTTGTCTTGCCGTCTTTGGCTTGCGCTAGTCTTAGCTAAACAAGAAGATGGCTCGCCGACTTCCCGACATGTCCTCTATGTTTAAAATGCCCGGATCCGGGGGTGCTTCTGGTGGCGGAAATGGAAACGGGCAAGGCTTTACGTTTATGCCACAGATGTCGGGAATGCTGGGGATGCCTTTTGGAGGGATTGGTGGCATGCGAACTCAGAATAACCAAACATTTCAAGCTACACCGATGCCGCGTGCTCCAGTGGAATCGTTCTTTTTCCGCGTGCATCCAGAAGATCAAGAAAAATATTCCGAAGCTTTGAATGACCCCTGCTGCATCTGCCTCACCGATTTGGATCTCAATGACCAGGACCACATTGTGTGTCTTCGGAAGTGTTCTCACTTGTTTCATCAGTCTTGTGCGAAGGTTTGTCTTTGATGGAGCTCTCATCTCTAATTTTAATTGTTTGTTCAGCAAGCGTTGAACAATCGTGCTCAGTGTCCGCGTTGTATGGTCTGGTACTGTGCTGCGCTTGGGACTCAACCGCACGGCTCGACCATGTCGGTCAGCTACATGCCTGGAAGTATGGTTCCTGGACACCGGGACGCAAACGGGTTTATCGTAATTCACTACGATCTTCCTAGTGGTATTCAAGATGACACTCATCCTCGACCTGGCCGAAGATTCCATGGCACTTCACGAACGGCTTATTTACCGAACAACGCCGTCGGACAGGAAGTCCTGGAACTGTTGCGTTTTGCCTTCAATCAGCGTCTGACTTTCACGGTCGGCGACTCCGTCACTACTGGCGCGAAGGACGTCGTCACTTGGAATGGAATTCATCACAAGACCAGCATGGGTCCTGGACCGTAAGTTCGCATTACATTATATTAGTATCAGTGATGATTTAGATTTGGTTATCCAGACGAAACTTATCTTAAACGAGTCAAGGACGAACTAAGTGCTTATGGAATAAGCTCCGACAACATGCGACCTTTTTGAATCACAGGGTTATGCTTCTCTGCCACATTAATTATTGTGCATCTCTTCATCATGTACATATGCTCTCGTGTGACTTCTTCACTTGTTTGTATAAATTTATAAAACCAGTTTACAGACAACGGTTATCTCTTTTCCTAAGGTAAAATGTTAGAAAACGAGTACAGGTGTTACAGATTCTGCGAGAACGTACGAAGCGAATTGCGCGAGATCGATGGACCTGGAAGGCGAACCGGCATCGGAGCGAATCAGCGGCGACCGAATCGGAACATCGGGAGGTCACCGATGTTTCGGATGGCGACCGCTGCGTTGTCGCTGTGACCTACGGCGTTTCGACTGTTTCGCGCGAAGGTCTCCGAGGAAAAGTCCCGAGCGACGCCTTTTGCGATTCTACGACGATTCAGACGACGCGCGACGAGTTCCAAGGGTACGGGGTCGAGCGCGAGCAGCGAGTCCGAGTTGTCGAGGGATTCTGCTTCCAGAGGTTGATCTGCAACGAGAGCGCGCGTTCAGCGGGAGGTTGAGGGGCAGAAGCACTTACCGTCAAAGAGGACGTTGTAGTCGTTCGAGGCGGGCGCGGCGCCTGAGGTGCCAAGAAGGAAGACGAAGACGAGGACAGAGAACGCGAGTCTCCAGAGGGCGCTCTTCGACAGAATCTCGACGATCATGCTTCTGTTCTCTCCCACGAATCAGAGACTCGAATGCGACACGCGTCTGAAATTGACGAATTGCGGTGCGGAGAGAAACATCTGGAGGAGGCAGGTGGAAGTCACGTCCCGCAATATCATCAAGTTCACAAAAACGATCATGTATGCAGTTAGTAGGCGTTGAATGAGCACGATCAGGTGGCCGAGTGGTTAAGGCGATGGACTGCTAATCCATTGGGGTTTCCCCGCGTGAGTTCGAATCTCATCCTGATCGAATTTTTTTTGTATTTTGTTCACATCGCACTTTGGAGTTTGAAGAAAGGACGCACGAGTGAACCCCGCGCGAGTTCCCGGCTGAAACAGGATTATCCAAGAGGGCGCCATTCACATTTCAAAACATTCGCAGACGTTAATCGTCGCTCCGGGAGGAAAATTGTCGCCTGTAAAGGATATTTGGGAGCCCCGGAATCGCGCAATTGAGGTTGAGACGGCGGAGTACAGGTGAGAGGGCGACTGCGATCGCGCAGGACACGCGGTCAAATCAGGGGGAGGCGGAGTCCGCCACCGGGCCAATTTTGTTGACGCCGAGGCTGCGAAGAACAAAAGACGCGCAGGGGCGACGCTTCAGAGTTCATGAAAAGCGCCTGACACGATGTGACAATGCAGAAGTCCTCAGGATGTCCGTAACCGGAGAGGCGAAGTGCAGCGGGGAAGACGATCTCTTAATTGACGACAAACACGGCGAATCGATCTTCTGAGGTCGGAGGGCGAATTCGATTTGCGAGTGACGCTGCGCGGGGAAAGACAGCTTGGAAATGCATTAAACGGAGATAACTGAGGCGAACGGGTAGGACGAGCGGTGTGCGGTTGTAACCGCGACACCCAAGTTCAGAATTAATCATGCGTTTATGGTTTGAATCCGGAGGCGAGAGTGCAAGTCGCTGTGAATTCGTTAGAGGTGAGTTGGAGTGCATTGCTTCCGGGTTACGATAGCGGCAAGCAAGCAGGACAGAAGGAGAGATTCCACCTTTTCGCGCGTTTTGCGCTAAAAACATTTAAGCGTCTCTCGCTTGAACGCTTTCGGCTCGGCGGTCACGTTGAAAGTTTGATTGGGCGGTGCATTGCAATGAGTCGATTGTTTGCGAATCATCGAAATTTCGAGGAAAAGCGAATCCACTTACGAGCGGCGGAGATTCCGCTCGACCGCACTCCGATTATCAAGGTAAATTCTGAATTTATTCAGACCGAATCGAGAGGCGAAGACGAGAGATGCTCGAGGAGGAAGCGACGCTGGGGGAGTAGACACGTTAGAGTGGAAAGAGCGCGCGGAGGGCGCTCGAGTCCAAAGATTTCCGCGATGTTTTCTCGTTCTCGGTTAGATCTGCGGCAGGTGAACTCGCTCACTGGAGCTATTTTGAACGAAACAACAGAGCGCTCGGAGTTCACTTTGAAGTTTGGATGTTTTCCCCTTCAAAAACCTGGACGGACTCGTGGGAATTTGCCTCGGATCGTTTTCTTTCAAAATTGAAAATGTAACGAAATTATGATTCGCGGTGAAAACAATTTGCATTCCAAAGTCCTCGGAGGTCGCGCGTCACCCCCACTGGGAGTTGGGGTTTCAGAGGTCAACGAGGGCGACAACGAAGTTACTTTCTGATCGGAAGCAAAATCCATCCGGGTAATCGAGGTTGGGCACGCACACGTTGCAGGAAAGTGACGTGGACGTAATTGGATTGCGCGCTGCTGACATCACTCGCGCCAAAAAGAACAAAAGCGGCGTGAACAGGTGCGTGCAGGCCTAACGTGGAGGAAAACAACTTGAAGATTTCATGCAAAATTGAGTGGAGCCACTCGCTTCCACGTCGGCAGCCCACGGCGCTGTACACTCTGGGCCAAGTTGTTTACAATCGCTATTTCCGTACCTGAGCGGCGTTACAATCGCAAAAATAACTTTTGAGTCGCTGAATTAGGGGAGAGTGGGCCAACAATGACGACAAGGGGCCAGACGGAAGGAGAAGCGGGGGTGTAGGAGGGAAATGGGATTTTCGAGGGGGTGGCGGGGGACTGTAGACGCGCGGTTGATTGCGATCAGCTATGGTGGATTTGCAGGAAAGCAGAGTTTCCTCCATTTGCAATCACTTCTGCTGGATTGATTGCGACCTCCGAGTTCTGCTCTCCGACGCAACGTTCCCCGAGCATTGATGACCGAGAAAGTCGGCTAAATGGGGTGTGCGAGGTGTTTTCGTCCACGCGCATCATCGCCACCTGTGGAATTAGCCCAAATACAACGCGTTCAAAGAATGAATGCAGCAGCGGTGAGCGACCGCAGTTTGAAGAGAATGATTGCAGCTGGGGAACTCTGTCCTGCCGTCAACCGGACTTCGCAACACGGCAGATCTCGAAACAAAACACGAATTTCCGAATTGTTTTCCCGCAGTTGCAGCCGAGCGTGAATCCGAGTTCTCTGAAACTCATGTCAGAGACGCAAAGTGAACCAATTGGACTATCGCGGTAAGAGTTCATTCGAAAATGAGGAGAGTGCGACAAAACGACCTTTTCGGAGGACCGCGAATTGAAGATAAAAGAAGATTCAACGATCGGATCACAAAATATTCTTCAAGTCGCGGCTCGGACGAGCTGCAGACAGAATCAGAGTGGCGATCCGAGTGAACAGATGCCAAATTGGTCGCGTCTCAGCGGAGAAACAAAGCAGACGAACAACACTCGAAATTAGCGTCTTTCAAGAGGATAAACTCCGTTTCTCATTTGATTCTAAACAAAGCAAGGGCAGAAGACCTGGCGCAAGGTGCAATTATGACTCGCAACGAAGACGCGCGGATGAAAGTCGCTTGTTTATCAACCGGGAACGGAATCGGTCCATTGACGTCGCAGCACACGAAATTCCCTGATTCTACTGCAATTTAAATTGGCCTTAAAACAAGCGAAAAACGCTTTCGAAATGCGATTCATCGTTCGGAGCGTCGGAACCTCGAAAAGCGTCATTTAATTACCGAAAGGGAGATCGTTCCTCGCAGCTCAGAAAGTGAATAATTCACGCGTTGGGCGCTCGCGCGCTGCAGCGAAATGCAAATGAGCGGAAGCGCTCGAGATGTCGCTGGATTACGACTCCCCGCAGGGCGTTTGGAGTTTGGAGTCGTCGGAAGTGTCAAACGGGGCGACCAATAAAAAGTTCGCCGATCTTTAATTAAAATATTGTCAGCGCGCATTAGAGGCGCGAAGACGAGCGGCGATTCTGGGAAGCGCCACGCGGCTGCGATCCACGTGGAAATTCAATTTTTGCACGGAAACGTCGTTGCTAATGCGATCAGGCGGAGGAGGATCGAAAAAAGCGGAAATTGGAGGTGCTGCAGCTCCTCCGCCGGGCAGTCGGCGATGAGCACGCGATCGAGGAGTCCAGAGTGCGGTCGATTGCGGCGGTTTACGGTGATTGCAAAGCCATTTGCGGCGAACATTGGAATGAGAAAAGTGCGACTACAGTACCCAGTGAATGAGATGCAATTATGCGAAACGCGTCATTGAAAGCGTCCCCTGCGTTGTCGCCTTGTTTTCGCGGGTCGAAACTTCGGAGAGCGCGACGAAGCGACAGGAAATCCGCAGCGCAGTCAGTGAGTCAGCGATTTACGTTTACGCTTTCAAATTGTCTCAGGGTCATTGTGGACCTGAGCGAGCGTGACGCACGCTGCAATCCAGATATATTGACTGCTTCGTCGTCCCAAACGACCTGACTCACCGCGGCTAATTTCAGGAGACGAACAATCGACGCGGTCAAGAGTCCAGTGCTTCCTGGCTTTCGATCGCAGGTGGGCGCGCAGCAAGTCGGGCTGAAATGTTGCCAAATCCGGTGGCTCGCGGACCGAATGGCGCGGAAACGCATAAGTGGATTGTCGATGCGCCGCTCCACTTTCCGACGTTTCGAGTTTTGTCGGCAGACAGCGATTGGTAAAGGTCACACGATCGTTTCCCGAGCCGCGCGGCTATTGGAGACACGTCGCTCGAAAACAAAGCTTAATTTCGCTCCTCGCGAGGTCGTAAATGGCGATGCCCTTTACCTTCCCGCCTCTCGACCCTCCCAAACGTCTTCACGCGCTACCACCGGTTCCGAGACGCGGAGATCAGTCGTCGTTGCATCACGAAAGGCGAAACATGCCTAAAAGCACTCAAAACATCAAGCGGCAAATTCGATTTCTCCTCAGGCGATGAGTCTACTTTCACGGACTCCGCCGCCCCCGTCGCCCCCTTTGATCCTCCGACCGGCGCCCATTACGTCGCCGAGCTAATGGACACGCGATCTGCAAAACGAAATGAGCGAGATTGCTGCGAGCATTCGGTGGTGGTACGGTATCACAGGAATTGAGAAATGGTTGTATTTAATTAGGAAAGCAGACTGCGAAAAGGGCGCTCGTCTACGGAGGGATCGTGCCGAGTGATAGCGGATGCGACGCGCTATAAATAGGCGTTTTGGTGACAAAATTAGATTTGTGACGTAGACGGACCTCCCTCGCGCCCACCCGAAGCCGATTAAGACTTCCGATAGAAGGCGCTTCTGCGTTTAAATTGACGACTACGAAGTGTTTCCGGGGCGGAATGACGTCGAAATGCGCGATTTCGGAGTGATTTGGCGCTCCGATAGGCATTTTCTGGTGCAATTCACGGCGGAGAGAGTTGCATTTTCATGAAAACAGCCCGAGTGATTTTCACATTGGCGCATTCCACGCGCTCGCTGGCCGTCGCGTGCGCGATGATCCGTCCGCTGTTTTCATTTGACGAGACGCCTTAATTTCGCGCTTTCTCTCCAATCTTGGCGGCAAACACGCCTCCAAAATTTCATTTCGCTTTCACTATGCGTCCACGGTTTACATCATTGACAGTTTACGATGAAGCGGTGAACCGATGACACACGGCCTGTGCGGGTTCTACCGCTGTCTACCACGGATTCGGGAGAACCTACCACCAGATGACAGGCAATTGAATGGTTATCGAACAGCGCCGCCGCTTCGGCGCGTCTTCTCCTTTCCTGAAAACAACGAATCGCAACAATGATTTCTGTGCCAAATCCAACCGACCTTTCCACAACCTTCACGCTCAGATAGCGCAACGATTCGATCTCGTCTTCGTCGGAGCGTCTTCGGGGAACTCTCGCCTTTGAACTTCACCCGAGCGCAGAAATCGTGCGCGACCGGCGACTTTTCCGCATCTGCATCGGAGCGCGAGCCTTGGAAGTACCGTTCGGGGTTCATTTCCGTCGCGAAATGGCGTTAATTCAGTCGGACCACGTCTTCCTCCTCCTCGTCTGCGTTGCGACCTTCGTGGCGCTCTGCTTCGTATTGCGACTCTTCCTGAAGCGTCGGAAGCAGTTCGCTCTCGTCGGAATGCTCTTCGTGCACGTCCTCACCTGCATGCAATTCAGTTTCACCACGGGCGCGGTAGTCGTCCTCAGAACCATCTTCATGAACAGCAGCTTCGACTCCTTCCAATCCGCAATGTTCTACGTGCGACTGATCGGCCAAACCAACCAGTGCTTCGTCTTCATCAGCGGCGCCATCCTCGCTCTTGACCGAGCAGCGATTCTTACATTCTCGCTGCAATACACGAAATGGAAATTGAATCGGAAGTTCGTCTTCGTTTTCCTGGTCGCCTCGCTTCTTTCCGCGGGTCCCTCGGTGGCGATTTCGGTTATCCTAGGAGACGACAGTCACGGGATATTCATCAACTCAATGATGATCCTCGAACTTCTCCTGCACATCGTCTTCATCTTCCAATATCGCAAATTCTCCACCAAACGCAACGCAGCAACCGGAAACAGATACCAAGCAACGGTTTGTTCCTTGTCCGGGACTGCGCTGTTACGGTGCTTTCAGGCGCACCACATCACGCTGTTCCAGGCTGCAAGTCTCACCGCGTTCGGTTTCGTGCCCCACGCGATCGTCTTCGCGGACAAACACTTTGGCGACTGCGCGTTCGTCACGTGGTTCTCGGAACTCAGTGACATGCACCTCTGGGACGTCCTCGAGGAGCATTGCTTCGCAGTCTACGTATTCATGACCAGCTGCTTCAGTCTCTTCAAAATGACCGACCGGAGACAATCAGCGAACGTCGTGACCGTGTCCCTACGCGGAAGAAATTCATGATTTTGATCATCATCCATCACCTCAATTCCCTCATTCCCAAGACTATCGTACCCAGATTTCACCCTCACGTGTGTGCAATGCTCCCCGTTTTCGCTGATGTTAGAAGTCTCTAATTTATACAAACATCTGACGGTTCAACAACTCTTCGGATTACGGTATTGCAAACGTTGATCGTTGAGCAGTTCACTGTGGGTGGGGTGTTAGTGGGCGAGAATAAGCGTCAACATGATCGCAGCAAATATAAAAATTACCATTATAGGAGCGAGGAGGAAAAAGCAGCAGTTGAGAATCTCGTTCTTCGGCTTCTCGATTGGAATCTCTCTGCGACGTTTGTCGTCCGAAGAGGCGAGAAGCGGTTGGCTGAAAGTGTTAGGCGCTGAGCGAGGTTAGTGGGGTTAGAGGACGAGGAGGAGGCAGATCAACACGGCGAGGATCACCGACGCAACGAGCATCGGCACCAGAGCGCACCAGAGGTATTTCGGTTCGAAAAACGGAGATCCGCGTCGACGGACGGGCGTGCAGGGGGTGTTTGCGGGCGCTTTGGGTTGTTTGGGGCTGAGGAGCAACGGGGGGAGTTGGCTGAACGAGGAGACGATCACGACACCGGGGAGCGACTCACCTGTACTGATATTTGGTGGGAATCGGATTCGCCTCCACGTCACGCAAAAGGCGTTTCTCGTTCTGCGGCTCGCGGCGGTCGCCGGAGAAGTAGGGCCGCGACGCGAGCACCAAACTCCTCGGGGGCTCTGAATAGATTACTGTACTCGGCCGAGTACGGTAGGATGTACCTAATCGGGGATTTGGTTTGTAGCCGATCGAGTTCCACTCGGTGGGACCTTCTGGTGGATTCTCGTATTCGACGGTCGGCGGCGAAGGTTCGGGTTCTGTTCCCCAATCGTCTCCGTAATTCGATGAATCCGGTCGATTGGAGGCGGGGCGTCCGTTCTTCAGGGACGACGAGTGGAACGACTGCAACGAGAGACTCTCGGAGCGCTTGGGAGAGGGAGACTTACAATCCTGGAGACGTCGTTTCTCTGGAACGCCGCCGTGTCCTCCAAATCGGCGTCGATGTCGGTATCCGTTGCGAGTGGAGCGACCACAAGTTGCTCGCTGCCATGCAGAGGCACGGGAGGCACGACGTCCACGGGCGCGTTCTCGTACTGCGCAGTTCCGTTGCGCCGCAGTGAATCTCGTGGCGCTGGCTGCGGAGCTGCGCTGACCGGCGTGAGCGGCTGGAGTGGCGGTTCGTCCGTCGCCTCCCTTCGCAGCGGCGTCAGATTCTCTTTGTCGATGCTCCGCCGCATTCCTGATCCGGGCCGGTAGCGCTTGGCCGTCGTGCCGTTGCTGGAGGGGGTGTACTGCCAGTCGGAGGCGGTCGAACGCAGCGAGAACTCCATGTTCTTCTGGAAATCCGCCGTCGGCGACGAGTCCGCCGACGACGGCGTCCGCTCCTGGATTCCGTCGTCCAGATTCGTCTCTCGCACGTCGTTCGCCTTCGTTTCGTCGACCAACTTCCGATGCACCTTCTCGTAGAATCCCGACTCGACGCCGTTCTCGTGCAGCGAACTCCGGTGGTTCTTGACGATGACGCTGCCGCGCTTCGACGTCGGCTCGGAGCCCGTGCGGAAACTCCGCTTCTCGGAGACCAGATGCACGTTGTGCGAGAGCGTCGAGGGGTCGTAGGTGTAGCGCTTCATCGACACAAACTCCTCCTCGGGGACCTCCGCCTCCTCTAACGCGGTGGTTTCCCTGCCGATCGGCGGCAGATTGTAGGTGGGAATCTTCTCTCCGCGCCGCGGCTTCATCGGAGGCTCCTCGGAGATCGTCGAGGGCACTTCGAAGGATTTGACGCTCTGTGGGGTCTTCACGGGCGGCGGAGGTGGCGGATACGGTGGCGAGGGCGGTTTCGTGGTGGAGGAGGCGGCGTGGGACCGTGGAGAGAGCGGTCTATGTGCAGCGGATTCAGCTGTTCCTCAATGCACTGAGGATGAAGATGCCCGACGTGGTCGAAGAAGTCGTCCATGTTCGACATCGAGAGGTCCCAGTACATGCGCCGGAGCTGCTCGTTCAGGTAATTTTCTGAAATTGACGATTTCAGCGCGAAAAACACGGAAGCGGAAGGATGGAAGAGAGAAAATCGATCTGCATCCGACGTTCCTGGACCGAGCAGCGGAGGATTAAATCACCTGATTGCAGAAGTTCGCAACGTTTACTGCTCGCTCGCTCGCTCGTGATACATCGTTTATGCAAATCCGCGCCCTTCATCCGAACTCTTTTTGGACTTTTCGGCTTTAAGCAAGAATGAAGCTAATTTCAGAAGAGTCCTCACAAGCACAACGACCGTAACCCTTTAATCGAATACCCTCTAATGGAAGCAACAGCGGCTGAATTGAATTCACGGAATAACAAAACCCACCGCTCGCCTTCTGGTACAAAGCCGAAGTGTTAAACCGGAATCGGCGATTGTTGTGAAGGTCGAAGTGGCGCAGAATGACGACCGAGGGCTCGGGCGATCCGTCACATTTCGTCACCATCGGCACAACGTTTGCGTGCATCCACTTCGGGAAGAGCGAGAGCGTGTGCTGCAGCTCGTATTCGATCTTCGGCGTCAGACGCGTCATTGACGAGGGCAGCACGAGGCCGATCGCGTGGATGTGCGAGCGAGGGTCGAACGCCAGCCAGTTCGAGATCATTCCCTTCAGCTCGTCGTCCGCCTTGACGCCACTAAACGCACTCGCTTAGAACAACCGTAATCTCGGAGACTCGCACCTGGGATCCCCGATGCCTGGCGTGTCAATCACAATCGGTCTGTAAGGCATCTCGGTGCCGTTGAAGACGTATTTGATGATCGACTTCTTCGGCGTTGTGCTGTCAAACCGCTGAATGTGAGTGTGCGGTAGGTGATGAGTACGGTAGTGCCTACCTCATCGGCAATTTTGTAACGGATTGGATCCTCCAACTTCGCGCCGTAAAAGAAGTTGCACATGCAGTCGATGAGCGTCGACTTTCCGGTCCCTGCGGGTCCAACGAGGATGATGATGCGGCTGTCACGGTCTTTTGAATCTGAAAGAGCGGAATAAGGTCGTCATTGGCTTGGTTAGAAGGAGAAAAACATCTTATCCTTGAAGGATTTAACTTCGAAAAGCACTTTTAGCTCGACAGTCGCTGTCACTAGGCGCCAAACCAACCTTGTGAGCTTCCAGCGTACACGGTCCTCACGTTGTCCGTTCCGAAGGACTCTCCGGCGAATTTGTTCTCCTTCTCGAGCTCCTCTTCGGGAGGCGGAGGTTCGCTCATGATGCTGAAATCAGAATCATCAGTCCAAACTCAAACTTTGCGCTAAAAGTGGGAAGAACGGTCTACCTTTGCCAGACTTTGGCGCTGAAAACGGAAACCGCCGACCACATCGCGAGGCGCGATCGTCAGAGTAGAAGGAGACCCGCCGCTCAAATACTCAAAAGAAGCAAAAGGCGATGAATGAGTGAAAGGAATCGCTAATGACGAGCGATGGAAAAGTGAAAACAAAATCCAAACGGGCGAATTAGAGGAAAACGCGAGGTTCGCTGCCCGGATGCGCCAGCAATCGCCGTCGCAGCGTGGAGTTCGCTTCCGCGCTAAAACTTTTTGATTGCTGGGACGAAGAAGAAGCATTTGGCGTGATGGGTGCGAGTCTGCGCGCGCGAAATTAAGAAAAACACGAGAGGATTCTCATTTGAGGGCAAACAGCGGTCGACGGAAAATCAACATCGATTGGCTGCAGAAAGGTGAATCTGCAAACGCCAAAAGCGGATTCCCGCCGGAAAGATGCGTTTGGGCAGCTAACGAAAGTGGAATTGACGCTCGATAGGAAAGCGGCCAACCGGATGATCTGTCGCAGAAACGACAAAACAACGTAAATATCAGGTTATTTGGGTAAAAACAACGTTTGGGAGTTGGCAGCGAGCACGGAAATGAAGGAGAAACAATCGAGCGTCACGCAATCGAATTTCGCATAATCGCCTTCGCGTGCGTGCGATCGGTCTTCTCCCTTCGATCGACCGAACTGTCAGCGCGCCTCAGTCCGCTGAGTCAAAAATCCAAAACAATCAATTAGAGAACATGCAAAAGAAACGAAAACAAGCGCAGAAAACGTGTTTGAGTCAGATTAGTGCAGCGAATCTCCGCTATTCCAAGGCCTCGAAGCGGAATTTGACGAAATCGACCTTCGGCTTGACACATTTTGCGGAGGAACAACGGAAAATATCGCATTTTGGAAGCGAAGGGAGCGCGAAGGCCAATTTTAGAAGCTCGTAAAGTAGCAATCATGAACACGCTTTGACGTTATCGATCAGCGAAACGATCGCCGACGGCGATGCGCCAATTTGCAGTCACAAGGTAAACAGAATGAAGACGTCGCGATAAGCGAGGGCCGCACGCATGCGTGAAGTGACTGTAGCGCGCTTGAAGCCGCCAGCCGACGACCGTAAAAGGAAGAGGAGGCGCGGAGATGTCAACCACAATTTGCCTTAAATCACTTTGTCTCTTGCGAGTGTTTACGCGCGCGGATTCGCGAAAGTTGAGGACGACGGGAAGTGTTTATGTTTGCACGAGTGAGTTGGAATTCAATTCAGAATGGAGGACAAAACTCACTTTTTGTCGCAATTCTGCAATTCTGGTGAACAAATCGCCTGGAAGTCTGGTAAATGTGGAACTTTCCGGAGAAGTCGGACTTTGTTGCACTCGCGGTAACGCAAAACGCATTGTGCTCTGCGACGAAACAAACACAAAACAGAAGGAGAATGAACTCTTTGCGGAAAATTAGATTTGAGAAACTCGGCGCTAAAGTTTAGAAAACATGAAAGGCGCGCCAGAGACCAATCCGCAAGATGGTCCAACGCGTCGTCCCCTCAACTCAGACCTCCAAACTTCATTATTCAAATGAATTTCTGCGAAGACGCGCCGCCGCATTTGTTTTTCACTTCGCCAACAATTCCGCCTCTTGGCTGACCGGCCAATTGCAAGTGAGTGAGTGAACGGGGATTCGGGGAGAACTCACCGGCGTCTGTAGTAAGCCATGCTGGCAGCGATTCACGGTTCGCGCTGCCGTCGATAACTTGGCGTAGAACAATAACGAAGAAGGTTCCGAAGAACGAGCGGCGAAGACGAACACAAAAACTGGTTCATTCGCTGCTCGGACGGCATTCCACGCCGAGTTTCATTCTGGTCGACCGTGCGAACGTCCCGAGATGATTTATTTTGGCGTCCGGGTAAACAGATGACTAAATCAGGTCAATTTAATTACTTCGTCTGCCGCCGGCCACCAAAAACACTTCCGATCGATCGGTGGTCGTGAAACGCAGCGATTCCGCGGAGATCTGCAGCGCAGATCGGAGGAGAAGGTGCGAGGGTGGCGGAAAACTCGTTATAAAGTGATTTTATTTTGTGTTCGCGATGGAAAGAAGGCGACTAATGAGCGCGGAGCCAAAACAGAAGAGCGCAAACAGCTTTTAATGGAAAATGACGATTTTTGAAGGAAACGGACGAGCAGCGAATGCGCGTAAAAATGAAAATTGAGGGACACGCGAATGTTGGAGGAACAATTTGGATGATTAACGGCTTTTCGCTGTTTTTCGTTTCTCTTGCAGCGTCCGAGTTAGGCCGAACAACGAGAACGGGGAACGAAAGGACAAGTGGCCAGCAAGCCACCGTATTCCTCTTCAGAATTCGAGCCACAAACTACGTTCATTTAGGTGAGCGTCCGTCGATTTGAACAACTTGAGCTAATCTGGACCCTCTCGATTCTACATTGAGAGGAAGAGACAAAGTTTGACAGAAGAACGCAGCGGGCGAAGATGAAAGAGCCGAGAAGAGGACGCACACGACTACGATGAATCCGTCGTAGAAATTGAGATTTGTGGGTTTCTTATTGGTGTGTGATGGTCGAGCGATGCAGCGTTGCGAGTAAAAAGAGCTCCACCAGAAGAAGAGGATGACGTCGAAATGCGAAGATTCTCAATTCACGCGTCAATTCCAAACTAGAGTAACAAGCCTTTCAATGCAGTCAATACAGGGGTTGAATATAAAGCGAACTCTCGCAACGTTTTCCCTGCAATCCTATCAGTAGCTACGGTCGAATGCGGCAAGTTTAAATCGCACTGTCCGACTGAACGAACTAAATTGTTGCCTAGCGCCATTTTTGAACTTCGTGGAATCGACCATGGATTCAGAAGTAACGAGCGTCGCCGCCGAAGAAATGGAGGAAGAGGACGAGATCGACGACCATGAAGTCGACGTGGACGGCGATGTGATGACGGCGTCACTTGCTCAAGATTCAACTCTTCTAACCTGCTCTAGCACCGCGTTGTCACATTGGTCGGATGTGATTCCCAAGGATATGCCCGACGTGCGCGACATTTCACATGCCGGCGTTTGGTCGCTCTCTTCATGTAAAACTGGTTAGTTATTGTTCTTATGATTATCTCGCTCATTCGGCGTTCATTCCAGATGGATATGGAATAACACATCTTCTGGACGACCATGTCGATCAGTATTGGCAGAGCGATGGACCACAACCTCATCAGATCATTGTTGAGTTTCAGAAAATCACTGACGTCCTCTGTGTGCTGTTGTATCTGGACTACAAAACGGATGAATCTTATACACCTAGCAGGTTGGATTTCCTACGTTTGATGTCCAACTAGTTCGTATATTCAGAGTTTGTGTTCAAACTGGATCATCCATTCTCGATTTGAACGAAGGTTCAATCTTCAATTTCACCGAACCCATGGGCTGGCAACTGTTGGATTTGCGAGATACGTCTACGATGAGGAAGCCGGCACAAGCGTTTGTTCTTTCGCTCCAAATACTGCAGAATCATCAGAATGGCCGCGATACTCATATTCGGTAATACCTTCATTTGCAGTCGTCGTTTGACTTTATTGTTTCAGCAATTTGAAAATCATCGGAACGGGGCGGACAGGACTGTACGATGCCGATGAAGGAATTTCAGCGATGAAGGCCGACTTTGATCTTGGTATCGTTCAAACGTGCAAGGAGAAAGAAGATTTCGGTTCATGGGAAATGTTGAGTAAGCCTTCTAGCGCCGATTTTGGGTTCGGCCTTTCCTTGCGTTAGATTTGCGGGATCTCTAATAGCCGCATGTAAATATGTGTCTCTTGTCTATTATATCTCTCCGACTTTAAATGATCATCATCTCCACGATGTCGTTGATTGCTTTATCCGAAGCTGAGGCTTGATTATCACTATAGTTTTATTTTCTCATATGTGAAACGTTCTGCGCACCATCAATATCTCCGTAATCATAATCTCTATACATCCGGACAATCAAATCGATCTCGAGCGAGGCGTTCCCGCGAGAATCAGCAAACAAGGACACTTGGGCGTGGGGAGGAAGGGGGAGGGCTGATGACTAGAGTAACAGAGGGAAATGAGTGGAAGGACACGGGGAATCGGAGTTGAGACGGTTGCGTCGTGAAGTCAATTATGCACAAAGGTGGAGGAAACAACAAAGAGGAACAAACAATCGATTGAGCACTTCTCCGCTTTCGTAATTCAAAGCCAAAGACGAATCAAATAAATACAAAAATTTTGGCAATCTATGAGATACTTCATTCTTCATCATCCTCTTCATTAAGGTCTATGTTGATATTTGCGTCGTGTGTTTCGCTGTCGTAGTCATCGTCGGAATCGCGACTTATTTGAAGTTCGTATTCGACGGCGCAGAATCGATCCCAGTCGGAGATCTCGCGATCTTCGTTCTGAAAGTGAGGAATTGGAGGAGGAAAGGGACTCGGGACGTACCTGGAGGTACGCGCGTTCTCCTTCGGAGGATTCCTGCTCGCAGTATTTGTTCATGTTGACGAACGTGTTGATGAAGCGGTGCGCGAGGCCGCACTTCTTCAAGTCGCTCAGCGTCACGCGATTCGACTGCGCGGGAGAGACGAGATCGAGGAGCTGCAAAGGGATTTCTTGAGGCATTTGGAAGGCGGCTCGGCGCTTACGTTGCAGACGACGTCTTCGAAACTCATCGTTTCGTATCCCGAGTGCATCATCTTGGTCTCGAGGTCGTCGTAGAAGTATTGCATCTCGTACAGGGAGATCACGCCGTCGCCGTCGAGGTCGAGGCACCTGAACCAGTATTCGATGCTCGTCGGGTTGCGTTTGTCCTCCTCGGCGAGGATGAACGCGACGAAGTCGGAGAATCCGATCGTCTGCAGCGGCTGCCGCACGGAGCCGATACGATTCGCGATGCCGCGAGTGACGGCGCCGGAGAAGATTCGGTCGATGATCCGGTTGGTGAGGCCGCCGTTCGAGTAGCCGCGCATGTCCTCACGACTGATCACCATGTCGTGATCCTGGTCGAGGTCCCAGAACTTGCAGTAGATGACGTAGAAGTGCTCGTAGCTGAAGAAGTCGGTGATCTTGTTGATGTCGGTGGTGAATTCGATCTCGCGAATCGTCTGCAAAGAACTCTTTGGACTTTGGCACTCGGAGGGCAATGAAAAGGGCGCAAAACGATCGTAAAAGGAGTGCAACGTCAGAGACGATGACGAACCTCGAGAAGATTTGATTTGCGAAGTTCGCCGGCGGTGATGCGCCCCGTCCACGAGCGATTCACCGTCCAGAAGATGCGCGCGATCACCGTGTCGATGTAGGAGCGGTGGAAGACGGGGGTGTCGGCGAGGAAGCTGAGGCCCGGATGCGTGTCGATGAGGTCTTTGATCATCGAGGTGAAGTCGTCCTGCACCAGGTAGCTGCGGACGTTCGACGAGGAGAACTTGTTGCAGTCGCCCGCCGCCAGCGTGAAGACGAACCGACTCGCCTCGTCATTCGACTTGGCTGTCAATCTGCAATTGCGTTGGTAGGAGATGAACGTAGAGAATCTCCGCTCACTCTCTCCAGAAGGCGGTGAAGTGGGCGAAGTTTATCGGCGGAAGTTCGTCGTCGAAGGAGGAATAGTGCGGATGATTCGCGGCCCGCGCGATCGCGTCGTACAGCGCGCGCTTCGAGTAGATCGGAAAGTTGATCGCCTTGCAGACCTCCTCGAGGTCGCTGGATTTGTAGGCGGTTGCCGAAGGCAGCGTGGAGAACGCCTGCTGCACCCTCCGCAGCGCCGCGTCGTTCTCCGACCGCGGAATCGGTTTTCCTTGAGGGAAGTGGAATCTGGAAGCGCGGGAAGTCAGCTGACGATTCAGCAGCTGATAACGCTTACCTCGGAATGTTGGCGAGTTTACCGGCGATCTGCGCGAGTTTCGGGTCCCTCAACGACGCCTCGACGGAGTCAACCTTCTGAAGCGTCGTTTTGTTGTTCTGTGGAGGCGCCTGGAGCTTAATCGGGGGGAATTCGGAGTCGACTGCGGTGCGCGGATTGGGCGCGGTCTCCAGGACCTTCAGAAGATTCGATTCTGTCACGGCAGCGTCGTTTGCGTGGTTGCTCCATGAGTGATTCTGAAGGAGTTCGGTGAGAAGATGAAAGAAGAAGCGAGCGAGAGGTTAGAGCAGTTAGTGGAGAGTTAGTTACCACAACAAAGAGGGATTTGCGGGCGATGAGGGCGACGTCGCCGTAGAAACTTCGGTTTTGGGGGACGAGGAAGCCGCGCAGAAGGTGCGCGACTAGGGAAAACATTATAATTAAAGGGGAAATCGCGGAAAGCGATCGAAGCGGATCGATCGCAATCACTTTCGCCCTCGGGGGATTCGGAAAGTGGTAGTCGCAGCAGCAAAGTGCGATTAGGCGGAAATCGGGCGCGCTGTGGTGATTATTACCTCGGGGGAAGTGTTTGTCGTCGCTCGGCGGCTCCGAGATGTTTGGCGGTCGAGAAACTTTTGGACGAACGACTCGAAGAATCGCGAAATCGAGTTGCTCCGGCGACGCGGCTTCGCCAAACTCGGCTTCGGGGCGTCGGCGCAATCGTCGACTTCTTCGGCATTTTTCAGCGCTTTCCGCTTGTTGCGGAAGAGGACGAGGCAATCGGTGGAAACGGCGTCCGGGGGCCGAGGCGCCGACTTCTGCTGCTTCTTCGGAGATGCCGGCAGCTCGACCGGCTTCTTCGCCTTCGACTTTTTCGATTTCGTCGGCTTTGCGCTCACCGCTTCGGGTTTTCTCTTCCACGGCGCGGTCGTGTTCGGATTCACCTTCGTTTGACGCGTCTGTGGACTCGAGGGCTGCGGATCACTAGGATCTCTCCATCCGTAGGACGGAGTGCCTTCGGAGGTCGGAGTCGTCGACACTGAGGAGCCGATGCCGCTGGAGGAGGTGCTGCACACCGAGTCGTCTTCGGAGTTCACCTCGGAATCGGCGATGTCACTGACCATCGTCGAGGGCTGCGTCGCACAGCCGGCTACAACTTCGTCTTCATCGTCTTCTTCGGCCATTACGAGCGGGAATCTTGCGAGAGACTTCCACCGCCGTTGGCTGTCCACGTAGAGCCTGAATTGCTCGGCGGACTCCTCGAACTCTTCGAGAATCGGGTCAAAATCTTCATCGAGAGACGCTGTCGGCGGTCCCAACTGCTGCGGGACGGCGACTGCAGTCATCTTCTATCGCACGCGGTAGTTTCAGAGGCTATATTTCAGAGGGGAATCGCAGTTTTCGTAGAGATTGGTTTCGGAAAGGCTTCTTTTATCGTTTCGCAGCGGCGGGGGGAGAATTGTACAAACGAGGGCGACGGCAGCACATTCAAACAGCTGACGATTTCACACAACACACGGAGAAAGAGCGGATTCTGGAGGAGAGCGCTCCACACACACCGCAAATCTGAATTTCTGCGTTTAGAGGGAGAAACACGGATAATCGCGAATGGCGCTGACTGATCGGAAACGGTCTAAGGACCTTCTCGACGAGCACTCGACCCGCAACAACACGAGCGCAGACGCCGCGCGATGACTCAGCGGACGCGGAAACGAAGCGCCTTCTCTCCGCTTGATTTAGCGCAGAAAACATGAATTGAACACGCTGGAAACGCGGGAAATCGCGCGGTTTCTACAATGAATCACGCAATAAACGCACTCCGTAGAGTGGAAGAGTCCTAAAACCGTCGTAAAACTGTGCAACGCGTCACTCAACTACAACGTTGTCAGTAAACATCGACTGGAATGCGAACTCGATGACGTGAAATCTTCAAAATCGCGTTCTTCCGCCAATATCAGGGGGAACAATGCTGAGAATTGCGCGCTGTGCTGATCGAAACGGTAAACGCGGTGATTAAATCGCGCTTTTTGCGGGAGAAGTGCGTAATCGGATTACAAGGCGTTCTGCAGCGGCTGATTTGATTTCTCGTGTTCTGTGAAACGAGAGAGGCGCAAACAGATAAGCGCTGCAGCGGGAGATGCTCGCTAACCGGTCATCAGCGCCGCTTCGGCTTCAGAGTAACCGGTTCGACCTTTTGACCTCGCATTTCCGCTCGAAAAACCGCAAAAAACCGTCAAAACTGCAAAATCAGTGTAGATCATTCGATTTCGGCGACAGATCAGCGGAGAGAACGCGAAAAGTGCATCGATTAATCAAGAAAGGAATTTCCTGGTCGCGCCGCGTCAAGGTACACACGGTGCGCCTCTCCGCGAAGCAGATGAGAGGGGAGGGGAGCACCGAAGGCTCCGGCCGGAGGGGAACAGCGCAGATCAAGAAGAGAGCAATCGGTTACTCAGCCGTTGCGGCCCCGTCGGCGTCGTTAAACCAAAGTAAACACTCTTCTTCTTCTTCTGCCGCTTCGCGTCTTCGCTCTCCGCGCTCCACCTCGCCTCGCTGGGGCTGGGGCCACCCAAAAATGAATGTCGATCTTGATAAGCCGATGCCCTCCGCTCGACAGCGGATTCGCACGCCGAGGACACAATCGCGCTTATCAGATGGTCACCGCGGAAGTTCGCCACCAACAGCTGATTCGCGTGTGACGCGCGCGCCTTCGCCGCCGGCGACGATTAGAGCCTAATAGGATTATGAGCGCAAATTACCGTAATCCCGGGTCATAAAACGAATCCAAAGCCCGGAAAACCCTCAATAATCCCCGATTGAATGGTCGTTGATTGAGGAACGCCTGAGGGAATGCAGCGCGCCGCCAAAGGTCGCGAAAACAGCGGAGGTCGGCGCGAAATCTGTTCTCGTTCCAAAACATTTCCTCGCGTCGTCGAGAAGCGAAAAATGCGGAGAACGCGCTTCTGCAGAGCACGAGGGCTCTTAGCGCGCGATATCTCCGCTTTCCGATCGCGTTCCCACGCAAACGAAACACTTTTGTACACAGAAGAGAAAAGTATTTGAGAAAACGAAAAAACGAACTGGTCTTCGAGGGTTTGAAGGAGCGACAGGCCGGAAAACGCGCGAATGGACAATTTTTGGCATTTCCTTCTAGCGTCGCACCTCCAACTGACGTTTGTTTTTGAATTCGCCCCCTAAATGCCCTTAAACAAACAGAAATAATTGGCTTTTAAAGACCGAAAACACGACGGATGATCGGAGTGAACAGGGAAAACGATCGGAACTCGACAGGTCGGAACAACGAGCGCAAAGGGAGAAGAGAACTAGCCAGAAGGAACGAGTATGAAATGCGACGGATCTGAGGACGGCGCATTGCAACAGGTGTCCGCCAGCGAAGGAGGGCGATCCGATGGCCACTGGTCAACAACAGCGACGAGCGACGAGCAACGGATGTGCGGTGGCGCGATCGGAGACGATTGCGAAGGCGACTGCGAGGGGAACTGGCGGTTAGCCAACGGAATATGCAAATTAAATGGAGGCGCGAAAGGTAGCGAAGAGGAGATGACGTGATGGCGATCGACGAGGACGAGATTAATTGCGATGTAACGAGCGATTAGGTGATGGATCGACTCGTGAGGCGAGTGCCGAGGTAACTTTGCAGTTTGGAGGGCAAAGGTGGACGGAGGCGACAGCTGGCCACGATCTGGCGATAAGTGGCGAGAAAACGGACTCGAATCGCTTTTTCCCAAAGATAAGATCTTCTCGATGATGCGAGCATTTTTATGGCCTTTTCGCTCGGAATTCTGTCACTTCGTTCAGCATTACGAGCGTTTCCAACGTGAATTATGACAATGGAAACTCGACTACAATGGATTCGCGCAATCATAACTTTGCTTTTTGCCAGCGCTTTTCAATAAAAAACGGTCATTAGCACCATTGGCTCCACGCGCACACCCGCAATTGCTGAGAATGCAGCCGATCAGAGGTCACCATGCGCTGCTCTCCCAAGGGCACTTATTAGCCTCGTCCGAAGAGCGCAGAAACCGAAATGAGGACGACAGTTGGGGGTGCCACAGCAGAAAACGAGTCGATTCGAGTTGCGCGAAGCGGCTGAAGGGTAATTCATTTATCATTTCGCTTTTTGTGGACCGCAGATTCCATCTTTGAAAGCGGCCGATTGCCCGGGGGAGTCAGAGTGATTTCGTTTGTTTTTCAGTCCAAAAGACAGAAAATCAAATTGATTATCATTGATGGACAAACACTTTTACGCCACAGTGTGGTAAACAGGACTAAGGACGAGTGAGCGGATGAAGGAGAGCGGAGGAGGCGCGGATTTGCCCTCTTTGGGAAGACGGATGACGATAATGAGCGCCTTTCCCACGCACGAAACGCGCCAATTCTGACGTAAACGGAAACAGTAAATAGTAGCGCATGCTCTCCGACTTCCCCCCGTAGTGTTGAGTAAACGCGAATCCTCGTAGATAGCGACAGACCGACAGAAAGTCAGCAGTCGTTCACACAAGCAAAGTGCAAATTATTACTATTTCATAAGGCGTTTGAAATCTAAAACTCATAAATATGCGAAACGTTTACGTCAGAGGCGCGAAAACAAACGCTCGACTTTCAAAACTCAATTCACACGTAATGTGCTAATTAGGCCGAGCGCAGTTTGTGTCATCTCACGCGGAGAGAACCGGTTAACGGAGAGCGGTGGATTAATAAGAGTTTGGAGTGCTCGTTTTTTGCAAAAGCGCCCGAAGCACAATCGTCGCTTTGTTCCTTATCAGCGGCGTCCGATTGCTGACTACTCACGGCGCCACTCGCGCGTAAATAACAATATTCCCTGAGTTGACAGCCGCTGGCTACGGTAAGCAGAAGAATCTCGTCGCTGCATCTGCAGCCGTCGTCGACAATCGCAACATTTTTACGAGCGGAACGCAGAATTCTGCGCTTCGTTGTCTTCGCCAATCGCGTGTAAGGAAACGAAAAAAGCGTCGATTAAGGATTCATTCGACGCTGAGTCTTCTGAATTATTGAGGACGTCATCGGCCGATCGTGTCAACTTCCTTTTAAGATCACGATGATCGCGATAAGCGGACAGAGTAGGGCGCGGCATACGTGAACGCCCTGCGGCACGTAATCACTCCACCGAACAAGCGAATCAACTAATCCGCCGATCAGCATTCTGCAAACCTCCGCGAGATTATTGTTATTGTGTCTCCCGACCACGCAAAAAGTTTACGAGCGGGAATGATCGACCGACTGCCTTCAAAGCAGCGATAAGCGAGCGAATGCCGGCGAATCATCCCGAGCACCGAGGCGAACAAAGGGGGCAGAGGAAGTGGAGGACCCTTGAGACCGGGAAGGACCACCTTTGGCCTTTGGTGGGTGGTCAAGCTGGACGAGAGACGCGCGATGGCGGTGAAGACTCGTCGAAACATGTTGCCAGAGGGGGGAAACCCGCGAAGATGGTCGCGAAGAACCGGTCGTCGTAGACGACGGACGTCTCGAATGACGTCCGAAGCTCCGATATCATCACAACACACAATAAATCAAAAAACGTTTTTTCGACGCGTCAAAAGCGAAAGAATTGTCAAATTTATTGCCTTCGCTAGTTGCCACCGTCTGGAGATTCCACGTTTCGGGATCGCGAGTGTTGTTAAGAAGAGAGCGTTTAGGAAGGACGTCACGCGGCGATTCTAATTAGAAACGACGTTCTTCGAGGGGCGAATGCGAGAATGGCGAAGGGAAAACGTGGAAAAGGGCGCTGGGAGGAAGGAAAAGGTTGCCACTGACAAAAGAAGCGATTATTGAATGCAAATCAGTCGCCTCAGTTCGCCTAAATGCGCCGCCGCGTTCCTTCTGCAGTCAGAGGAACGAATGCGCGATGAGAAGTGGGCAAAACAAGGGAGGAAGAATGGTGGACGCGCATTTCCGCGGTACAATTACAGAACGATTTCGATGGCGCGTTTGCAGGTGTCGGAGAATCAACGAAAAGCGGCTTGAAGTTTCAATTTCAAGAGCACAAAGGAATTCGCGAGCGAAAGAGATAGAAGCCGCGATGCTCTCGTCGAACAAGAGATACCGACGACGGTGAACAGGTGCGCGAGTGAGTGCAAATATTTGGTTTCCATATTTCGAGGGAGGCGAGGGCCAGTTGGATCCCGCGGGCTGTTTAGATCGCTGTTAGGCCGCCGTGGGCACTCGAGGATGGACAACAGGTGTGCGCTCCACTCTCGAAGATACGACACCCACTTCCGACGCATTCAGCGCCGCCCGGAAACCTCGTTTCCCGACTCATCTCGATGGCTTCGCTCGAGGGGAGGATTCACGCAGCGTGACGTCCGACCTTCCGGAAATCGCGATTTTTCTGATTGAACGCGCATCACGTTTTCGCATTTCAAAACAGCGAAAGTTGCGTTTCGCTTTGCTCTGCGCCGCTACCGTATCGCAAACGCGGAACTGGAGTCCACGGGGAAAACAGAACCACCTGAATCGACTTCAAACGCGCAGACATTGATAATTCCATTGAAAAGGACAAAAGCAGAGCAAACACGCACTCGGCTTCTTTGTTGACCGTCCACCCTCAACGCGTCGACCTCCAGAAAGCGGCCGCTGATCCTCCGCGGGCATCGCCACCGCCGCAGCTTCGTGGCAATTAATCCGAAGCGTTGCCATCTGGCGAGTCGAATGATTGATCGCGGAATCCGTCGAAAGGCGCGCATGAGGAATGAAAATGTCGCGCGCGAACGCCAAATGCTTTGAAACGACATTTCGGTCGTCAAAAGAGAAACAAAAAGAGACGTCCAACGGATGAATGAGTTCGCGGATACCGTAATCGATTAGCGTTGAATTAGAATTGCGGGATTTTCCGGTTTATCTCGGAGATAACGGTTCGATTCGAACTTTTTCGAGTCCAAAAGGGAAAAGCGCAATCCTAACGACCAGATCGGGACGAATAACGCGGTTACTAACGTCGCTGAGTCGAATCCGGTTAGTAACCTGGAGAAATGCTCGAAAAGGAGGGGAAAGTGCTAATTGGAGGTTGGGGGCCAGAAGGAGGCACTCGAAACGCCATCGAAGTGCGTTGGTCCTCGGCGCAATTCATAATTCACATGCGGCGCGGATTAGAGGACGCAAAGCGACTCGGACAACGACCACCCGCAAACAAAGCCATTACATCTGCGATTAGCATGCATTCTAGAGGACCTTTCTGGAGGTCTCGAGGGTCAGCGAGGTCCTTAGGTGCAGAAAGACGAAAATTAAGACCTCCGGGTGCGTCGAACTCCTCTCGCGCGCAATCATTTCGCGTGCCGAACGCGCGGAAATGAATTCGCCGGGAGCAGAGACGAAGACACCTAAGAGATGACACTTGAAATGACGAATTCCACGTTTTTCGGTCGAATTTCGGGCGAAAACGAAGCTTTTGTAAGCGAAAAAGAAATGTTTATCGCGAAAGCGAGCGTCCGTTGCGTGACAAACGCACATTTGTCGCCAAACAAACGACGTTCTAAACATTGGAAAAGACGAAAACATGAAGGCACTTTGAAGGTCGGCCGCTTTTAAAGTTTAATCACAACTCCCCTGACACGATCGCGCTATTTTCGGTCTTCAAATTGGTTCCAATCCAATTGAAATCATTTGATTCGCAAACCACTTAACGCCAAAGAATGGCGGTGACGTGTGTGACGCCAATGCGCGAATTCCTATCAAAAGGCGTGGAAAATAAGTCCAAAATGCGAAAAGTTGGACATTGCTGGAGAGTGCTGGAGTCATCTGATTCAGGGGTGCTGGTAAACACTCGCGCAGGCGCGATTGCGAATCATCTAGATGCACTTTTGACGATTCGTCTCTTCGTTTCCAAGTCAGAAAATCGCACTTTTGCGAGTGAAACGTGACAAATCGAGCTCTAACCATGCCGCTCCACGTTCAACATCCTTAATTGGCGCTGTCCGGGACGACGAATTAATTGAAACGGAGCACCAGAACGCGCCGAGTGATTAATGCGCGCTGCGTGGGATTCCGGGGATTCGAAAGGATTCCGACAGGCGGTGAGCGGCGAAAACAAATGAAAACATAAAAAACGACGAATTCGACGGCGTTTTGAAAAACGACACCGCGGAGACGACGCGTCTGGCGGGCGGGGAAAACACTTGATTATCATAAGCATATGCGCGGTGTTGCGTGGAGGATGCGCTAGGAATGCACACCGCGGGGGAGGACGTGGACATGCGATTAGTAGCGATTCCGACAAAAACGGAATTCGAGGTTTGGACGCGCGCGTCAATCAGAAACTAGAAGGCGAAGCTCGAAAAACCGCGTTTGGAGATTTCGCGATAATCGGCGCCGTTGAGAAGGAAGGAAGGAAGCCCTCGGGTGCTTTGAAAGCGCGAGAGGTGGGGATTGGGAGGATCGGTGGGATCTCAAAGTTGGCGTTTCAGGGAATGAAGCATCCATCACGGACAACGCGCGATGTTTGGCTCGAATCGTAGCGAAGTTTCGAAAACAGAAACGGAGACCGAAAACCGCGAAGGCAGAACTGGAAGAAGCAGCTCCGGAATCGATGATTCCATTATGAAAGTGTTTTTATTTTGATTTCAACCCAAACGAGGCGTGAAACTCGATATTCGGGTGTAGAATGTACTCTGTCCTTCTCTCAAACATCTGCCGATTACCGTAGTGCTCTGCGTTCAGCTCTGCGGTCATGGGAACTCTCAAAACACGATGAACGAAGGAAGCAGCGGGGGAAACACGACGCGATTCTCTTTTTTGGGAGCGGAACAGCAGCGAACGAAGATAAATGACCCACATTAGCGTGACCCGAATAAAAACCGACAGATAGAAGTACGGGTTGACCTTTCCTGGATGGCCTGGAGGCGCCTGTTTGCGCGCGGCATCCCCGGGGATTCACAACACGATCGTCACCTTCGCATCGCAAAACAAACGTAGTTTCCCGAGGGATTCCGCGGAATTTGGGCGACCGGGAGGCAGCGGAGCGGAGCAGCCGACTGCGATCGGAGCGGTCGAGGGATTAGCGAGATCCACGCCGACCGAAAAAACGCATTCGGGTCCGTTTACGAGCAATTTATGGTATGCAAATTGCGATGCGCCGATTTACGACGCGGCGCGACGCTTTGAAGCGCACGAAACGCAACATTTCGCGCAAACCGTTAATCCGCCGCCGTTGAGGCGCGAGCGAGTTGAAGGAAAACGAATTGCGCGATTCTTCATTTGCTGCGAGAACCGGACCGAAGAGCGGTGGGTTCTGGGGACGTCACAAGTCAACTCGCGCATGGAAATGTTGGGGTTGGCCGCTGTACGGTGTTTTCCGATCTTTCTGTCGCTCTCCCCTCCGCCATGCGTCTTAAAAATAGAGTCGAATGATTGAGGAGACAAACTTTCGCTTTTCAACACGAATCGAAACTCTCACGAACATCAGAAAACGTTGTTGTGTAACAACGCGTACGAAGAGGAGAAGAAATCCTGAAAGAGCGCCAAAGGAGGGTTGGGGGAGAGTTTGTTAGCGGTTAGCGAGAAGCGTGCAAGCATAATGCCGTTAGAAGACAACAAACCAACCTCCGTAAAGTCGAAGATGTCGCGGTGTCCGTTGCCGACCGAAATCGTCGTTGTCCTCTGCTCGAAGTGCTTCGGAGATCGCTGCGCGCCGCCGATGTCCACTTGAATGACGTTCTTTGTACGGTATACGGTAGACCGCGGCGACATCGGCGACCGCGGTGACGGAATCGACTCCACCGACGTTCCATTGAGGACGCAGGCGAGTTGCAGGAGGTTCGGAGTGCCCGGACGCTTCTCGAGCGCGGAGATGCGACTCGCGACGCTGCCGGACGTCGGCGCCGGGAAGTTGGGCGCCGTGGAGATTGTTCTGTTGCCGCCGAGTCGTCCCGGATAGGGTCCGTAGACCATGGAGCCGATGCCCGCGTTCAGGAGCTGCTCGCGGATGTTGTGTTTCGGTTTCGGGTGCGGGAGACCAGTGAGGGACTGGTAGTTGGAGCTCGCATTGCTGAGCGTGTCGGGACTCGGACTGTGGGGAGGCGGCGACTGCGAGAAGATGTTTCCTCGTCCGCCGAAGAAATTCCGGCGCGTTGGTGGACTGACGTGGAGCTCGCCGGTGGGAAACCGACTGCAGCCGCTGTTCCTCGACGGTCTCCGCAGCTCGTCCATCGCGCTGTCGAGGTCGGAGAAGTTTGGCAGCTCAAACATGTCGTGGTGGGACCCATTCTGGTACTGCGCTCTCCTCGAGCTCACATTCTCGGTGGTCATTCGTCGCACCGGAGCGCTGGGATGGTGGAATCCGTTGGAGTGACTCGTGCCGGCGTCAACGGGTTCGTGCAGCTGCTCCAGACGCTCAGCCGCCGTCATCCCCGAGGGAATTCGGCTCACGGTGGGCGAGTCCGGGCGTCGATTCACGGTGTTCATCCAGAAATTGCTCAATTCCTTCTTCACTACGGGTCTTCGGAGTTCGGGCGCCTCCTGCGCTTTGCGCTCGACTGCGGAACCGAGGAGGCTGCTGCGCGGCGACTCCATCTGACTCGAACTCGCCGACTTCTTGAGGAAACTGCTCGGACTCGTGCGCGGGAGAGTCAGCGAACCGTTGGTGGCAAAACTGTAGTTGCTGTCGTCGTTGGCGAGGCTCTCCTTTGAGCCGAAGCGCTCGCGCATCGAGCTGAACGTCGAGCGCCATCCGTTCGTCGACTTGGACATCGCGTCGTCGAGGAAGTCGTCGAGAATCGAGATGTCGATGGGGCGGAATTGATGCTGATGCTGCGGGGGATTCTGAGTTCTTTCGGGTTGCGGCGAGTAGAGAGTCGAGCGGTCGACCAAGTTGTTGAACTGCGATGCCTGATTGTAGTTGAGCGAAGGTTCGTAGTAGGAGGTGGAGAGATTCTGCGCAAGAGCTGGATAGGCGCTCTGCTGCTGGTGGCTCTGCGGCTGGTCACTGTAGAAGTAGTCGTTGTTGGGGAGCGAATGCGTTCGTTTCGGAGAGCTGAGTTCAACGATCGGATGTCCGGGTTTACTGTAAGTGACCCGCTCGACCTCGCGACGGTCGGCGGTGAAGACTTGAGGCGGCGGAGAGGCAAGAAGACGTCTTTGGAGAGTGGCAGAGGTGGAGAAGTAGTTGTGGGGAGGATGGGCGGAAGGCGAGTGAAGCGGCCTTCTGGCGGAGTAGTGGGGACTCGAGGGGTCGGAAATCTGGTAGCTGGCAAGAAGATCTTCGAGTTCTTTGTCGGCGGCCGCGGAACGCCACGACGAGACCGGGATGTCGTCGTGGTGCTCTTCTACCGTATACCGGCCGTTCGGCTCGTAGGTGCGAGCGAGGTGGGGCTGCGCACGGTTCACCGGAGTCGACCGCGAGACGCTCTGGTAGTAGGAGTGCGCCCGGGCCGAGGAGTTTGGCGGCGGGGAGTCGTAGAGCGCCGGGGAAGTCGCGTTCCCCGGGTAGGTGGAGAAGTCGGGATGTCCGGATACGGTGCGCGGATCGTGGAAGGAGGGAGGTGGACCTGTAGCGCCGTTCGACTGACGCCGATGCATTAAAACAGCGGCCCAGAAACCCCGAAGCGAATTGGAGGTGGCGGGGGAAGAGGAGAAGACGGCGAAGACAGACGGCGAGAGAAGAGGTTATGACGACAACAGATCGCCACTACTTTCGAGCTCTTCGCTGCTGTAATAATCCATACGGACTTTGGAAATCGCTAGCGGCTATCCGGGACTCGCATCAATCGATGACAGCAACGGCAGTGGCGATCGTGGGTTGTCTCGAGGGTTGAACACTGAAACAAAGTGGACGATCGAGCAAAAAGACGCGTGGAGCGAGGCGGATAGCCGCGAGCACCCACGAGAGATCGCCGCGGAAGAGTTGCAAAAATACGCGAATTCAATTCTCGATTAGCAGCCGCGATCACCGCCTCTACTGGTTTCGGCTATCGCGCACCTTTGCGCCCTTTAAGGACTCGCGACTCCGCGACGACACGTCATGGACGGGAAATCGGAATTCTGATTCACGCCGGCGACGATACGAACGCGTTTCAAGTGTTTGACTTGAACTTCGCGGCCCGCGAAATACCAAAAATGTAAAAAGCGGAATCGAAGACTGCGGAGTCACTGGAACACTCCCGCCGCCGCCACCGGAACGCTCTTTTTTGGGCGTTTAATCGACCTCGAGGTTTCCATTTCAATCGTTTCGGAATCACTGTACACCCACCTATCCCTCATGCTCATGAGGCGCTCTTTCTGCCGAGAATTTTCTGCTTGAGAATATTAAACTGTGAGAGTGCGTTTTACGTCCGATTTGATCATAAACGCGTCGCTAATGATTCGAATTCCGGAAATCGGAGTGGCGTTCAGCGTGGTTGCATGCTCGCAGATCGTAAAGTTGTAAAAGAAAATGAAAACGAGGAAGACGAGCGGTTGAATCGTGATTCACTCGATGCGTCACTCCCTCAAACACGTTTGATCGGTCTATTTTGTGAGAGAATTCAGTCAAAACAAGAGCTCCAAAATACACTCAGAAAGAAGATGACTTCGGAAAACGAACTCGACCTCCACCCGCTGCAGCAGCAGATTGCCGTAAATCATCTCGAATTCGCTCGCCGCTCGAGGGGCGCAGCAACAAATTGGAACAAAAGTTGTTATCAACCGCGAACACCCGACTCGACGCGCGTTCGCAAGAGAAATTAACGAAAAAACTCAATTAATTCGCGTGGAATCAGAGATTCAGCCGAGCGGAGAAGTCTTCGAACGCTGCTCGCCGCCACGCAGCGCCGCGAGGTCAACCTTCACCCTAATTGGAGAACGAAAAAACAAAGTTCGCCGCGCGTCGCCAATCAGATTTCTCTTTCTCGCGAGCGCGATCAATCGATCGCCTGCGAGAATTAGCCGAATTGCCCGAGGCTACAGGCGCCGAGAAATCGGCTGCGCTGTCGAGTGCCCGCTGGCAAACGAACCACGACTCGTGGTCGGTCGGTGATTAATGCGGTAATCTCGCTCGCCTGGCCAACCGCCAAGCGGCGGCGAACCTTTCGAGGATCCTCCGGAAAGTCGCAAAGAACAAGTTGAAAGAGAAGTTCGCGCTCGAGAGCAAACAAACTCCGATCGCGCGCGCGCGCACGCCTAACGACAGTCATCGACGTTCATTAATTCCTTTTCGCTGCGATCGCTCCTCACAGGTAACCTAATCGGCCGGCCACTCTCGCCGATGACCTGAGGAGCGAACGAAGGTCGAAGTGGTGAAAACGAGGGCAATAATGACTCTTGGTCCTCGCTTCCCGCAATTCACAATCAATCGGAGCCAACTGGCTGCTGCCCTCTGGGCTTTTGGCCCTCAAATGCGATGTTATTACACCGTTCGATGGATCACCGCGCTGATGACAACCGATGCTGAAGGGTCACTTCACTTTCCTTCCAGCGCTCGCTGCGAGGTGTCCGAGTTGGCGGTGTGCTTTGAACCGATCGAGAACCGAATGACCAATTAGTGGATCCAAAACAAAACTTCTTGTTTTTGATTTTCTTGAGAAACATTGCAACCAATCGCTACGTGCACGCGAACAGCGGTCACGGGAGTTTGTTCAGAATCGGGGACGCAGAATGGCGGCCTTTCCTGCTGCTCCGCATTGATGTGCGGCGACGCCCAGACGTGCACGTTCCTTTCCAAAAGCACTTCGATGCAACGAGAATTACAGCGCGGACAGGATGACGTCAACCAATGAAGAGTTCCAGCCGAGACCAAGGAATTCCACGTGGTTTGCGTAATGCATACAGACTCACAGCGTTCCATCTTCGTCGACTCGATCACGATGTCGACGATCTCTTCCAAATCAGCTCCAAATCAGTTAGCCTCAAGTGAAAATTCGCGTTTTTCACTTCGAACTTCGATTAATCCGGCGCTGTAATTCGTAATCTTTCGCTCTTCTCAGCGACCACAAACGTCTCAACGCTTTCACCCTTTGCGCTCCACCGGAATTATGCAGAAAATGAACAAATGAATCCCTCACCTCCGCGGCCTTTTTCTCACAATTTGTCGCCGACTCGGGCGCGTTTCCCTCAATCAACGTCAGTTTTTGCGTCGGAGATATTTTGTTCCTCACTATCGTCTTTCACCAGGAATGTCCACGATCCCCCAGTTGATGTCACAGGAGCGCAGCTGCCATCGTCACATGCTTCTCCCTTCACGCGTGTGTTCTTAGTGGAGATCCGCTCTCATAACCTTTTGATAGATCTGTTGTGATACTCTGAGTGAGTTTTCGCCGTCGAATTCAACTCGTTTCGGTCGGCCCCCGAGGCGGGCGGCTTCTGTACTTCTTGCAGCCGCGGCTGTAACATCCCCCAGAGCGCGAACTCGGCATAAACCGCCGCAGCTGACCCGACGAGCAGTCGACGCGAGGCGAAATGATGTCGCTCTCAGCGGACGAAGAGGTTAGCTCCAATCGATCGACTTTGATCTTATTTTCCGATGTTTCCATTAATTTGTAGTGAACGCCGAGTCTTCTTTGGCATTTTTCGTTCTTTCTCTTAAACGGTGGACGTTGCTAGCAATCGAAAATTCAAACTCGGCGCTTTACACCCTTTGCTGTATTACGACTTGTGCGATCCGCATTTATCACCGAAATTCCCTCGGAGATTTTCATCAACCAAAAGTGTTTCTCATAAAATATCGTGTTTTGCCCACTCGAATACTGATTTCAGTCGTTTCAGTACACAGACGAAGAGTATGACGAAGATGAAGAGGAGGAGTTGGAGTGCGAGTTGGTCGTGAACCTCAACGAATCGAATCCGAAGTACCCGAAACTCAAATTAGCCGAAAGCGCAGATTCGCCCGACGTCGAAGGAACTTTCACGCTCGGAAAACCGAAATCCAGAGCGGATGACGAAGAGGAAGAGTGCGATTTGGTAGAAGAAGCGCCAAAATCTAGATTTCCAAAGCTGCTATTGTCCGACGGAGACGATGATGAACCCGAAGCTGAAGGGACGTTTTTGCTTCCGGCTACGCACAAACCACAAAATGAAGATAACGAAGAGGAATTGGAGCCTGAGCTGATGTCGTCGCCTAAGAAGAGAGACCCGAAGCTCGGCTACAAGGATCGACAAGACGAACCGAGTGACTACGAGGACGAAGAGGAGGAGTTGGAGCCGGAGTTGATCGCGGAGGCGCCGAAGCCGAAGTATCCGAAGCTGAAACTGGCCGGCAGTGTGGATGAACCTGAAACGGAGGGAACTTTCAGCATTCCCAAGCCAAAAAGACGCAAACCTGAAGACGACGACGAGGAGCTGGAACCAGAGCTCGTTTCATCCCCATCCAAGAAGGATCCCAAGTTGAAAACAAAGGATTCGGAGCCTTCTAAGAGACCTTTGAAGGTTAAACCAACGGAAGGTGACGAAGATCCTAGCGCAGAAGGTACTTTTACGCTACCAAAACCCAAAGGACGCGGAAAACAACCGGAAAACGAAGATGAAGAGATTGAACCAGAACTGGTTTCGTCGCCAGCAAAGAAGAATCCAAAATCGAAGCTGAAGGACCCAGAACCCGGGAAAAAGGATCCAAAAAAGTCAAAATCGAAAGATGCTGACGAAGAGTTTGAGCCTGAGTTGATTTCGTCTCCATCCAAAAAGGATCCAAAGTTGAAGTTCAAGGACTCCGATCCGAACAAGAAAACACCGAAATTACCGTTGAAAGTAAAACCGACGGAGGAGGAACCTGAGACGAATGGAACATTCTCACTTCCGAAGCCGAAAGGGAAATCAAAGAGGCCAGAAGACGATGAGGAAGAGCTGGAGCCTGAACTCATCGGCTCTCCCCACAAGAAGAAGCCAACGTTGAAGACCAAAGAACCGCAAACTCCAAAGAAGCCGCTGAAAGTGAAGCCGACGGACGACGAGAGTGAACCGGAAGCAGAAGGCACGTTTTCTCTTCCGAAGCCGAAAGGAAAGAATACACCTAAGGCAAAACCAAAAACCGGTGATGACGAGCCGGAAACAAACGGAACATTCTCGCTTCCTAAACCAAAAGTCAAAGGAAAACCAAAAACACCGGAAGACGAAGAATTCGAGCCGGATCTTGTGTCTTCGCCGGACAAAAGAAATCCTAAGCTGAAGTTTAAAGAACCAGAAAAGTCACCAAAGAAGCCGCTGAAAGTGAAACCAAATGAGGCCGACGAAGAGGAACCGGAAACGAATGGAACATTCTGTCTTCCGAAGCCGAAAGGAGAAACCGAAGAAGCCAGAAGATGACGAGGAAGAGCTGGAGCCGGACCTGATTGGCACCCCATCAAGAAGAGGCCAACGTTGAAGACCAAAGAACCCGAAACTCCAAAGAAGGTCGCCCCCAAGAAGCCACTGAAGGTGAAACCGACTGATGACGACGGAGAACCCGAAACAAATGGAACATTCTCTCTTCCGAAGCCGAAAGGGAAAACTGAAGAAGCCAGAAGACGACGAGGAAGAGCTCGAGCCTGAACTCATCGCCTCTCCCGACAAAACAAAGCCAAAATTACAAACTAAAGAGCCAGAAACACCCAAAAAGGCTCCAAAGAAGCCGCTGAAGGTGAAACCGCCGGATGACGCGAGCGAAACCAGAAGCAGAAGGCACGTTTTCTCTGCCCAAACCGAAAGGAAAGAAGCACGACCCGGATGACGAGGAGTTTGAACCCGAACTCGTCTCTTCTCCAACGAAAAAGAACCCGAAACTAAAGCCGGCAGAACCCAAAAGTCCTAAGAAACCGCTTAAAATCAAACCAACTGATGACGACGACGAACCACATGCGAACGGTACGTTCTCCCTTCCAAACCCTAAAGAAAACAAGAAGCCGAAGATCCCCAATGACGAGGAATTCGATCCGGATTTGGTTTCTTCGCCCGAGAAAAAGAATCCAAAGCTAAAATTCAAAGATCCGGAGAAGGATTCACCGAAATCACTTCCCAAAAAACCGCTAAAGTTAAAACCAAGCGAGGACGACGAGGAGGAACCCGAAACGAATGGAACATTCTCTCTTCCGAAGCCGAAGGGGAAACCAAAGAGGCCGGAAGATGATGAGGAAGAGCTGGAGCCTGAACTCATCGGCTCTCCCGACAAGAAGAAACCAACGTTGAAGACTAAAGAACCGCAAACTCCAAAGAAGGCCGCCCCCAAGAAGCCGCTGAAGGTGAAGCCGACGGACGACGAGAGCGAACCGGAAACTGAAGGAACTTTCGCGTTGCCAAAGGCAAAGTCAAAACCAAAAAAGCCGGACGATGAAGAGTTCGACCCAGATTTGGTTTCTGTGCCAAAGAAGAAGCATCCCACACTGAAACTTAAAGATCCTGAAGACGAGGAGCCGGAAGCCGAGGGCACCTTTACGCTTCCAATGGGAGACGAAGAGGATGAAGTCGAGGATGAGGAGCCCGAGGAAGACGCGGAAGAAACTCCGAAGAGGAAGAAACCGTTGAAGATCCGCCCGACGGATGACGACGAAGAGCCGGAAACAGAAGGAACGTTTTCGCTCCCGAATGGAAGACCGAAGAAGCATCCAAAAGTGATTTCCGATGAGAGCGAACCGGAAACCGACGGAACTTTCGGTTTGCCTCCGCGGAAACCGAAGAAGAAAGGAAAGAAAAAGCCGAAGAAGCCAGTTTGGGTGCCTCCGAAGCGACCGACGCCCGAACCCGAGCCGACCGACCTTCCGCCACCCGAGAAATCGCTCTGCGACATCCTCAAAGAAGAGAAGATTTCTCCGACGAAGAGATACGCGAAGAAACCCCGAAAGACGTGAGTGAACCTCCGTGATTCGTCGATTGCGGTGATGTCGTTTCAGGGAAGTGTGCATTCCGTTCTTCATCCCCTGGGAGAATCGAAAGGCGCTTCAAACGCAGGAGGGGATGGGCGCCTTCGGTCAGAGTCGCGACGCGCGCATCAAAGTCGACGACGGAGCGAACATCCTTGTTGAAGTGAGTGGCGGATTCTGGTCGTGAACTCCCTTTAATCCATTCTTCCAGGGTCCTCTGAAGTCGGCAACTGTGCTTCCTCTCTTCAACCACAATCTGCGCGACTTCGCCTCGCAGAAGGGACTCGGCGCCTTCGGGGCTCACCGCAAGAACGTCAACAAAATCATCGACAATCACGTTTACGATGTCGACGAGAAGAAGGTTTGTGATTAGCGTCTCTCGATTCTCGACCAATTGACCAACTTTCAGGCCAAGATGACAGAGACGATCATCCCCAAAATCCACCTTCCCTGCCTCCAATCGCAGAATATCCGGAATTTGGTCGGTTCCCAGCGCTCTCAGGTTTCGCTCTCAGTCCTCACTCCCTCTTGCATTCGCTCTTTGCAGATCACGAAAGTGGAATATTCGGCGGGAATGAGCGCCAAGTGCGATCCGCAGTCGAACAGCTTCATCAGCCGGCAATTCGTGTCGAATTCCTCCGAGAAGGCGGGAAGCTCGATCATCGACCGTCGTCGAGGCCAAGTAGTCGAAGTTCAGGTCGGTCATGCCTTCATGTCTACCGTAACCCGCGCACTTTCTTCAGACGAATGGCGAGTTCATATGGAAACACTCCCCGATGTCCGAGTCGATTGTTCCGCTCCTCTTTGACAATCAGGACATCGACAAACGATCGGGCGCTCACTTCGGCGCCTTCAGGCCGCTGATCCACACCGCAGAAGGCGGCTACAGAATGACTCTCGACGAGGAAATCATGTGCAGACGGATCGTTCCGTTCCAAACGGCGCCTTCGTTCAATTGGTGACAACGAAATTGTAGAGAAAATGCTATTTTGTGTAAATAAAGGAATAATTATTCGGAGAGGCGTCCCCGACGAGAATCGCCGCCGTTCGTGTCGTGGAACGCTCAGAGCGGATGTTTCTGATGGATTTTCTATTTCTGACTTCTCTAATCTCTTGTTTACGTCGCTGTGATCCCCGATCTAACGTTCGTAGCATGAAAGAGGCGTTTTACGGGACAGCGTCGCTGGGATGATTAACATTGGATTACGATCCCTTAGCGGCGGCGCTGGTCATCGATCTCGCAACTCTCCAGATCAAATCGTACTTTGACCTTCATGAGAGATCATCAACAGAACCAGTCGATTCGTGTCGTGTCGTAATCGACGCGTCCTTTCTCGGTTGCGCAGCCTAAAAAGCCTAAACCGGCTCTATTAATCCCCCTCCAGCTGCAGAACTGCGGCGTCCTAAAACGAATCCCTCGGTGGCCGCGTGGTCGCAAACGTGGCCCTCCGGTCCCCTCTAAACTCGAGCGGCGAACGCCGAGAAGTGGGCGGCGGAGCACAGAGCGGTGCCAGTTCCATCATCTTTGCGCTTCCCTCGCGAAGTGAGTGACTAATAGCGCGTCTGGCTCGCAGGCGATTTGTAGGCGAGAGGCATAGTAAATTCAGTGACTAAGAAAAGGCGCTCGACGCGTGGAAATCGATTGCGAAAGACGGGAAACGAAAAAAGGTCAAGTAACAGATATCCATCGGAGGTTCGGATGGGAGTCTCGCCTCTCTTCGAGTTTGACGGAAAATACGAAGATCTCGTCATCGCGTGTCGCGCCTTCGAATTCCCTTCGTCGCCGTTCCAATTTGTGGTCATCGTTTTTCTGTTTTCGTCTCCAGTACCGTGCACAGGTGGCTCTCGCATCGCGCAGGGAGCGCGTGACTCAACCCTTCTCCGAAGCGGATTAATTACTTCTGCGGGAAAACAACCGACCGCAGACGTCGCGTTCTTTAATCCAGCGCCGCAGTTCTCAGAATTTCCGGCCGAATCACCTTCCGGTACGCGTCGTTTGTTTCTCGCTCGTATTATGACGACGTGAAAATTACGGTCATCACCCGAGTCCCCGACTAGTTCGGCGGTGGAAACGGGTTCGCCCCGGGCAACTTGCAATCGATCAAAAGTTTCTTGCGCACTAACGAACCATCCTCCTAAGCTCAAATTGACTGCAACTCCGTCCTTTAATCTAAACAGCACCGCCAGTCTAAACAATTTATATTCAGCGGTGCCCTTTTCGTGCGCACCTGGCCGGCCCACCGCGTGCCACTATTTCAGCAATCAATCATCCGGATGGATTTCGATCGATCAAGCAAATGCCCTTCGCAAATTCCTCCAATTTCCACGCCGCGAATATGCGGCGCGAGAGGAGAGACGTCGGCGTTGAAGGATATACACGAGCGGTCGGACCGCATGCGCGGCCGTCGCGTGTGGTCATGCCGTGATTCCCTGCGTTTCGCGCCTTTTCGGATTTCTCATCGTCATTGTTTTGTGATTCAAAGTGCAGCAGCGGAACGCACTGAAAACATCGCAGTTGTGTGCTTGATTTGACATATCAGCTGATTGCGGGTGATTCACGCGGTGGGCGAAGGACGGAGCGAAATTTCGAATCATCGGCGAGGATCGTGCTTGTAATAAACAAAACATGATCTGATGAGCGTAAACAGATGATCTTCCAGTCTCCCTCCTACTCCTTCGACGTCAATCGCCCTTCGCGCCCTCTCTCTGCCATCATGTTTTCGATTATCGTGTATTGATTCGTTTTGCTCTGTGCTGACTCCCTGCTGACGGACTGCTACTCAATACTCGTGTTGTTTCGAGTAGAATCCGCAAATCCCCTTCTCGAACACTCCAACGCCCGGTGTCTTGCGCTCGCTCGGTTAAGCATTGTCGTGTCGTCGTGTTTCTTTATTCACTGTTCGCGGTATATGTGCGTTGACATCGTTATCAAAGTCGTAAATATTCACATATTATAGGCGCCGACGTCCGAAGAAAACGGAGTCGGTAGAAAACCGCTGTCTTCAAGCCGTTTTTTGGTAAACATCTGAAGCGACGCGAAGAACTAGCATCCGCCGTTTTCCACAACCTCGCCATTACGGCCGCTACGTGATGGGAGGTCATAGACGTGACCAGAGCGAATCTCAAATGCCTCTCCGCGAATCCGACTTCCAAACATCGGTCGATGGTCAAGAATTGCAAGTTCGCGTCGTCAATGAAGAACTCTCGTCAATTCCAGTCGGAGGAGGTGCAATAGCCAACGGCTCGGCGAACGTTTCAGCAGCGTACGCAGATCCATGTGATCCGGCTCCCCACGACGGACCTCCACCAAGAGGGGTGAGTCATTATACACTTTTAATTTACACAAACCAACGTTTGGTTGCTAAGGGAGGAAAGCCTTTGCCAAAAAAACGCTCCATATTTGTTCCTTGACTCATTGTACTTTAATACTAAAGTCAATATTTCGTCATGAATTTATTCGCTTTTGTCATTTTGCTCTGTGTGCTTATCGCACTAAGAAGACTCTCGAAATTCTGCTGGTGTGGACTGTTCTCCTCCTTATCAGTTTTCCCGATAAACCACATGCCTCCGTTTTCACCATTTTCACCAGTCACCGTTTTCTGTCACTCTGGCGCTCCTATCCCTTTTCTTTCTCGCGTGCTCGCATGCTTAGGAGGGTGTGGAGTCATCGTTTGTTATTTTCAAGAAAATGTTTTTAGTTCGGTAGTTTCGGTGTTTTTTTCTGCCGATCTTGTTTTTGTTTTGAACTAGGCGACGGACGGTGATGTGTTCAATTCGATGGCGATTATGTGTGCCGTATCCCATTGAGTGGAATAGAGGTATCGATTCCAAATAATATGATGCCTCAGCCAGCCAGTTCAGCGCGCACTTGCTTTGCTATCGCCTTTCCGTTGTGCTGGGTGTGAATAGGCTTATCGTATTCTCTTCGGTTTTGTTCGCCCAGTCGCTCATTTGCTCCAACGAAAGCCACCTCCCTCATGGCGCAAGCGTGGGAGTCTTAGGAAAATCTAATTTGCGTCTTGAGTCTCCTCTTATAGGCTGTTTACTTGTAGGAACGGGTTGCGCTCGTGGTCAGGCAGACTCATTGTCCGTGGCAGACAGATGTCGCCAAGAGTGCTGATATAAAGCACAATCCGATCAATGGTTCTCTCATTGTATCGACGTACGCTTGCCCACTAGAGAGTCGGAGCGCCAATTTTGAAGAAAAGGAGAGGCGACAACGCTATATATTTGATTCTTGATGCGCGCTCGTCTTCTGTTTTGTCTTGTCTATCGTATTCTGCTCCGCTCAGCAGGGTAGACTCCTCTTGTTCGTTCCGGTCTTCTTCGCAGTCGCTATCAATCTCGTGCTATAGTTGCGGTCGGTGTGGTCGGGGACTGACTGAACTGACTGACTGCCGTAGGGGCGCTGGAGGCTATCAGCTTTTTATTTACGGGGCGCGACTGTCGCGTTGCGAGGCGAGACGTGAGTTGATCCTCTACTGTTCTCTATCTCTACTCCAGTTGTTGCAAACGACTTATTCCGCCGCCGCCGTCGTGGCCGTTGCCGTCCAGTCCCGTTGCCAGGTCAATTATGTCCGCCGCCGAACGAGCAGAACTCGGAGAAGCTGGGCCGGCCGCAGTAAATGGAGCGTTTTACGGAAGCACTGACTCGATGAACGGCTCGGCAGCTGAACATCTGCCAATTGTGATGGATTCGTCGGAAGAATCATATGGAGAAAGAGTCCATATTTCGACGAAACGAGTACGCAAGTCGTCCTCTGTCGCCATGGGTGTGGGCTTGGGCTTTGTGAGGGTGCGGAGGTGGATGAGGATATTACGGAAGTCGCTTTGTTTCAGAAACAGAGCAAGTATATCCACCTTCAGGCCCTCCACGGTTCGTTTATTTTCTGTCCTTTGCTTACTTTAACCTCTGTACTCTATAAACCTACCCTTTGCTTTGGGTTGTCATTTCTATGGCTTCGATCCTAGTTTTATATTTCTGTTTTTATTTTTTGGCTCAGTTGTTTGACGTCGTACTGGTCTTTGACCAACAACGTCACATGGTTTCTTTCGCAACTGCGGCACAAATAGAAAACTTGGAGGGGATGTGAACAATTGTACAAAGAGGGGGATTGTACAGAGTTCAATATGGAACAAATGTGGTGGCAAGTTTTTATGATTTTGGATAGAATCAACACAATATTAACCTTTCGAAAATTAGAATCTCAAGGAAAATTAAAATCTCTATTCATTGTTGGGATCTATTATTCTATTCATTTCAGCGCCTGCGGTCGGAAGTACTCAAAACGTTTGTGGCGTTTGTATGCCTTATGATGTCTGCGTTTCTCAATTTCTTTCTTCTTACGGTCATTCATGACATTATTCCGACAAAACCATTACCTGATCTCGTATTTATGCTCATTCCACAGCAGAGGTGGGCTTGGGCTGTTGGTGATGTCTTATCCACAGTCAGGTTAGCACTCGATTTTTTATAGCACCGTACCCTATATTTTTCGTTTTCAGCTCCGTTATTGGCTTTACAGTAATACTTTTACACCGCGACAGACTCGTTGTATTACGGAGGGTACTGCTGCTTGGAGCTATCATGTATGGACTTCGCGCAGTTGTTATGGGAGTTACTTTCCTTCCGACTTCATTTGAGAAACGAGAGGAAATCTGTTTGCCTCAAGTGAATAGAACCGCGATGTACGCGACAGAGATCGCCACCCGGTAAGTAATGTTTTGATCATTTTCAATTGGCAACGACTGATTTTAGGTTTATCACGTACGTCGTAACTCTTGGATTAACTTCTGGCCAAGACAAAATTTTGTGCGGTGATCTGATGTTCAGCGGTCACACCGTAGTCCTAACAATTATGTACTTTACTCAATTGCAGTACACTCCTCGCGGTTTGGTCATTCTGAGGTTATTTTTTATTTTTTAACGGTTTTGATAACAACTACTACTTTAGATACATTGCTACACCAATTACATTCCTTGGTATTGCTGCTCTCGTCGTATCTGGAGGTCATTACTCAATGGATGTTCTGATTGCTTACTGGCTAACTAGCCACGTATTCTGGTCATATCACCAGATATTTTCGATGCCTCGTGTTGAACGACCCAACGCCCCATTATCGAGGGTTTGGTGGTTCTGGCTATGTTACTGGTTCGAAGCCGACGTACCAGAAGGTCCTTTAGTAAACGAATGGAATTGGCCGCTCCCGTACCCAGCTGTCGCGCACAGATGGATTGCGTTACTGAACGCAAAATTACAATGAAGAAACGTTCGAAATTCACTCATTGTGTCTTTGTTTGTACAGTTTATCATTATTTTACGTTAGTATAGGGTAACGAACGTTTTATGGGTGGCCCACCGGTACGTGTGATGTTGGTCAGAAGTCAGATTTTCTATGTCATTTCGTTTTCCAATTTTGCATAAGGAAGGTTGAGGATGTCGATTACTTGCCATCGCAAACTTTCGTCTTTCATGAACCGCGCGATTTTCATCTCTTGATCTTCTTCTCGCTTGTACTGACTGTAAGAGTACAAACAACTATATCGAGGACTCCAAATTGCTCTTGCCATTGTAAATACTTTCCTCACGCCGAGGATCCTCCGAGTTGTGGTGTAATATATTGCAAGATTTGCCCAAATCCGTTTATCGTCGTTGTCCTCATGAGTGATAAATGTGTACAATAAATAACCCATTGAAAGCAGAATCTTAACCTGCGGGGCGTCCACCTTCTTTTAACTGTGGTAGTACGACTGCTGATATCCAGTGCTGCTTTACAGATGCACTTCTTCACCATATCGTTCGCCTCCACGTTGAAGAAGTGGTAGAAGATCCCAACTGAGCAGAGAATAGTCCGCTGCCGAGGAGAATCGTGTCCTATATGCTCATAGATATCGAAGCTTCGTACCAGCTCGGGGTAGTCTGCCATGTTTATCTCGAATTGGTCACTAACGTTTCTTCCATCGACGCGGCGCTGTTTGCCGACATGGCTACCTGCAATGGTAAGTTGTCCGGCAGCATCGTCTAAACAGTGAACCAGAAATACATCCGGAAAATTGCTACTCTCATAACTCGTTGCTCGTTGCCAGCCACGAGCGGCGCTTCAGCGTCCACGTCCAGCTCATCTCCTACCTTGTCGGTGATGATAAGTTGATCATAAAGAAAAAATTTGAATGTTTGAGCTTAACGATTGCGTCAACTGCGTCAGTATCGATTTCGTTCACCCCAGCTCGTTCCACTCAGGAACCGAGTACATCGCGGATGGTCCATCCGCGGCAAGACACGGAGCGGCGAGCGCTCTCCTGCCTCTTATGGCTGTTTGCGAGGCACGGACCGCCAAGACGAAAAACATGCCTTACAGAGACGAGGCGCGCAGCGCCGAGCGACGTCTTCTGCAAGTTCAAACTTCGCACTGTCAAATGTCAGCGTCCCGATGAACTTGTGTCGCCAGCTGCTTTGCGGATTTCCACAGTCCGCTCGTTGTCCTGCTCAGCTGGGTCGGCGGCAAGTTGTCGACGAACCAACACGCTTTCCGCAGGGATGAGCGCGTTCTACGTCAGGAACAAATGCTTTGGGTCAATTAAGTGACCTCCGGATGTGTGACCGACTGGGCGGTATTGGAAGCTGTATCGTTCCTGCCCGGTTTGTAGGGCTCTCTATGCGTACGTTCACGGTAGGCTCGGCATGAGAACGGCTACAGTGTAACATATGGCAAGATTTGCCCAAATCCCTTTATCGTCGTTGTCCTCATAAGTGATAAATGTGTACAATAAATAACCCCTTGAAAGTCGCTGGAGCTCAAGACTCGACGAAATCCGAGATCTGAGCATTCCACCAATAGTACAGGCCAATGGAATTGATTCCAAACGAAAATAAAACAAAAAGAACCGAAAAGACGATGAGAAAGCAGCGCTCGATGACCGCCGCCAGCCAGTCGTACTCGATCTCCGCCAGATTCCTTCTCCTTCCCGTGCCGGTTTCACTCGGAACATCTGAAGCATTCATTGTCAGCTACATGCGAGGGAACGCGCGCTTCTCTGACTTTTCACGTCGGCAGAGGACGAGTAGAACGCGTCGATGTCGAGAAGCGTGGAGTTGCGCGAGATGTCAGAGATCCTCTTCGACGGAAGCGCCTCGCCGAAACTGTTGTCCATGATAAACGATCGATCCTCGTCAGTTGCATCCTCCATCTCTTCACAGCATACTTTAACGTGCGTGATGCTCACGAGTTACGGTAGCATGCACTCACAAGTCGGCACGTCGCTGTTCGCCTGCTCGATAACGACCTTCTTCAAGGAAGCCGTGTTGAGACTTGTGCTCTTTGTTAAACCCGTGGCGATTGTGTTGATGGGGAGCGACGTGCGACTGATCTTCTGCCAGATGGATTGGCGTCGTTGGCGCTTCAGGAGACTGTGACGCTTCAGTCGCTGCTTCTCTTGCTGAAATTGGTCGCGGTGACGCGTTCGCGTTTTTCAATTCACCGCATGAATCTTTCATGCTCGCTTGAAAGAAAGCGACGGCAATAAAAACAAAAAAAACCGAGTTTGGCGAGTGACAGCTGTTTTACGCTAGGATAACGCACCTTCGCCTTCTCCATGTACGCCTCCTTCATGAGCAGAGGCATCTGTAGGTGAACCAGGTGTCCCGCCTGAAGATATATAAAATTTGAGTGTTGATTCGCAGCAAACAAAACGATGCCTCACAAGAAGCACGTGCGCGCGGGAACTTTATAGCTCCCGCGTGCACGTGCTTCTTCTCAGACTCCAAGATTCTGACCCAGCGCGCCCAACGCATAGTCGCCGTCTCTGGTCGGTTGCCCAGAATTCCCCGCTTCTGAGCGTAGATGACCACCGAGGCGCAGAGTGTCCCACCGCTGATCAGCATCATCATGCACGTGTAGAACCAGCCGATCAGCGGGATGAAGGATGATAGTGGATGGCATCTTAAACATATTTACACATCTCGACGAACAAATGCAAAAAGGTACTTTGTCGGCCACCATGAAGATCATTATTGACATTGAGAGAAGCGTCGTAATGCCCAGAGTTATCTTCTCTTCGCGATATTCGTTGATCGTAGAGGAACTGAGGATTCCCTCAAGTCACCACGGGATCGCGGACGCACTTACCTGAAGAAACCAACGATCGAGATCAGATGTGATGACGCAGGTCGGCGCGATCAGATTCACAAGGTAGAAGAGCGGCTTCCTCCGGATCAAAAGCGAAAACTCTGAAGAGATTAACATTGTACTGAAAGCAGAGATGAGAGCAGCCTTACCGAGAAGCGGGTAGAGATTCGCGCAGCACTCGTACTTCACTTCCCTTCTACGAACCGTGGTTCCTAGAATGTACCAGCCTTCGTTCTGTAATGAAGTACGGTTTTCGATCAAAGTACGGTACCGTACCTCGATGCACTGGTCCATTCCGATCCCACTGCCTTCCTTGCCGGTGTCGTTGTATACCAGGTAGTCAATGCTGGTGATGTCGTGCGTCCAGCTCCCAAACGCAAGTTTGCAAGCCTAAATACATCTCCGCATCGGCTTGACCGCCAGAACGAACCTGAATGTCGAAGGGGAAGTACCGCAGATCCAACATGCAGGAGAACTGGTAGAGCGTGGGGTAGAGCAACGAGACGAGCGTTGAACGTCTCTTTGGGTCCGTCGTGAGTTTGACGTTCAGAAGGCGCGAGCTGTCGTCGTCGTTCATCACCAACCTGAAGAAGAGATTACGGTAAGAAAACGAAATGGCGCTCAACGAATTGTAGAGAGTCGTGTCGGGGATCCAAACCATCTCGCGCGGTAGAATGATCTCCGTGATGTTACCGTAATTCTTCGGATTCCAGTAGAGCAGATCGTCGTGCCATCGCTCGACGATCCACGCGTTAATCAACATGAACTGAGAAGGTTCGTTCACTTCGATGATCTGGTAGAGCTCCATGCTGAACTTCACCTTCACCGATTCGTTCAAAAAGCGCTTCGGGAGAAGACGTTTACTGTAGTTGGACATCAGGAATGCCTCCAATTCGTAGTGCACGGGCTTCTCAAAGTGGAAGTGGTCTTCGCCGCTCGTTTCAGGCTCCACGTAGTCAGTTTCATACTCGTACTCGACAGAGTAATCCGCATGCGTGCGATTCAACGCTGCAAAAACTCGAGATTCATTTGAAATTAATCGAAATCCTACCTTTACCGGAGCCGAGCAGAGCGAGGATGATCGATAGGAGAGCAAATCGGACGAAAATCATCTGTCAAAGAACTAGATTGCATCTCCACGTAAATGCGGTTTGCGCGGGGACGCATTAGGCAGTGAGTGATGGGCCGCGTTGACGAGGGATTTACTCGGAAAACAAGGAGATCAATTCACCGAGAAAAGGAGTCGGCAAAACGTCCGGCGGGCGGAAACACAAAAACAACAACAAGTGGTATCGTGGCGCGATCCGGAAGCGCACTGATACGGTGGAGGAGGCGAACGGCTGGCGGCGGTGCGGACGAAATGAAACATTCCAAAGTGCATCAACTTTTGGTCACACCCCGCAGTTTCCATTTCCGCTGGGGAAAATTGTCGAAGACAAATGTTACCCGAGTGAGGAACATTATCATCTTCTCATTAGCTAAATTCGCCGAAAGGGACTTCGGAACGTCGAATGAACCCCAGAGGAGGCGAGAATCTGAGCGATTCATGTCGGAAGCAACAAAACGACAAAACAACTGCCGCTTGGAGTGTATGGGAGGTGCTTGAGCAACGTGGACGCGGAAAAAAGCTACTTAGGTCGCGTTGCACGGGCAACTGCTATCGACGAACAAATTTATGGATTGTTCGAACCTTCGAGCCTCCTTCTTAGCAACAACAATCAAAACCCATAAATCTGTAAGTTGCATAGCACCCTCACAGTGTCTTCACAATTCTTATCTTGAAATCTGTACAATAACGAAAACAATGATACAGAAGCAAAAATTCACCGGACGCTCGATAGCGAGGGAAATGCGCCCTGCTTACTGATTACAACGACTTTGTGCTGATGGGAAATGTATCCCTTGATCTTCTTTTGCGCGATGAGATTCGCGATAATACAGGCCGCTTCATCTTCGTCCATATCTTCACCGAGTCCCCGTACTGCGCATAGGAAAGCGCTCAACGGAACCTTGGTTGTGTTCAGAATGGTCGCACTATAAAACGATTACGGTAGTGACAATCAGCTGTTCGTAGTTAAATGCTTACATTCGCTTGAACAGTGTACGATAGGTGATCACCTTAAGCCGCTCGAGCATGAGGAATATACCACATGAAATAAAAAATGAGCGATTATCGTTGAGAGCAGTCATCAAACCCTTCAGGTTTCCATCTCTATAAGATACAACGACATTCATTATTTAAAGATGGATTCACTCACTTCACACTAGTGACAACACCTGCAAAAGCGTGCAGATCGTAATGGTCGAGAAGATCCATTCTCGGCATGTGCCCCAGAAACATTTTGGTTGGTACAAGATACACCAGGATCAATCGTTTGTTCTTTCTCATCTCATCGGGACAATTGCGGAACGCAAAAGTCAGCGCTTCCTCTGCTGCAATGGATTTACATATTTTGATCTTAAAAGCTGAACACTTGCCTAACTTCAGGTCTAAGTCGAACATCGCTTTCCGGCCAAGGAAGTAATTGTATGTGACTTTGTCGGCCATGGAAAAGTATTCATAGATGGGTCCACTGTTCTCAATCGCGCGAATCAGTGGTTTCAGAAGATTAAGCTTATTCACCTAAACAATTCATAAGCACAAACTAAAATAGTCTTCTTACTTTGAAGTATATTCTGAACAATTGATTGGTCATGTTCAGAATCGCGACCTTTTTCGATGTCTCCGATGTAGATCTTTCAGAAACGCATGTTCTATAGCATTCCATGATGTAATTGGAACATTGCTCAAAGTATGGAGGAGCGTCTTCGTCATCTTGACCTTGAGATGTTTTATCCGCCTAAATCGCCTTCGTCCATCAAGCACGGAAACTCAACTTACAAATAATGCCAAAGCCCGCATATCGGTGAACAGGACGTACAGAATCGGCAGAAACCAGTTCTGCTCCCTCGCCTTTTGCAGTACATCCTTGTTGAAGAATTGGACCAACGCCACTTGACCCTCGTATGCGGCTTCCATGTCCTCTTTCCGGTAGACCAAGTAGAGGACCGACAGGTGCAGCCCAATCGCTCTGTCGACCCAGGGCTCGCAGTTGCGGTAAGGACGATGCGTTTGCCACTCCTCCATGTCTTCTATCTGAACTAAATCCTCACAAACGTGTCCAGAATCGCTTGCTTACCCAAAGAAACTTCAGCTGCGCGTGCGAGTCGCTCAGAGAGAACAGCGCTGATGCCGCATCCGCCTCCTCCCACGTCTCCGAGTTCATCAGCGAAATGACGCTGTTGTAGTATTGGGCGAAGCTTCGGATTTCTTCCATTTCGCCGAATTCTGAAGTTAATTCCAACAATACCACTAGTGTCCCAGAAAGCTGGCGTTCCGCGGCCACACGCAAAGTTGGTGTCGAAATTTTAAAATCGTCGATTTACCGCATTTGACCGTATTTTACAAGTCTTTATTCAGGCAAAATACTATGAGACAGCATTGAAGTTGACTATTGAAGAGATCGCGAATATTTCGGATAGAAGTGCCCTCTGACCACTTCACCGCGTATTTTCCTGAAAACCCACATCGGTGGTTACCGTATTCGCGAGCATAAATACCGTCGATTGTTCAAAATGACTTCTGCGGGGCATTTCCTCGTCACCTTCTCCGTGAATTCCTCCTTCTGTGTCGTTCGCGTGTCCATCGGGATCGCATTTCTCTAAATGCGGCTTCCTTTCAGATCCACGCTCGCGAAGAGTACCGTGAACGGAGTTGTTCCTCTCCTCGTTCGTCTACTCACTTCTTTTGGTGTGTACACCGCGTTGTTCGACGTTTCCGCGTAGAACGGGATCGCGCGGCGCGTGGCGACGTCTCTTCCCCTGGAAATCTCACTTTCAAAACAAGAATTCAAGCCAATTTCACCCCGCGGATCTCGATCGCGTAACTAGCGGCTGATGAGGTTGATAAGTCGAGCGATTCGTCGTTTCCGAGAAGAAAGGCGCCGGGTTACTGTATTGTCTGGCGGGATTCAGCGCGCGATGCCGCAACGACCTGAAACGCTCACTGCATCAAGGCTTCTTTCTCCGTTTTCACTCGTTCAGCGCGGGTTCCTTCCAATAGTACTCGTTCCCGTTTGTCGTTTCGCCGTGGAATTGCGGAATCCGTCGAGTGACGACGTACTGCGAGAGGTCGATTGGCGGACGCTCTGCGAAGACGTCCCCGAGACGCGAAGAAGCGAAGGCGCCGCCGACGGACGCGAGATCGAATTCGAGATCGGCAGGGTTACTGTAGGGGCGTTCAGGGACGTAGATCGACTCGGCGTAGAACGGAGCGACCTCCGCGAAGGGATCGTCGTCGTAGTCGATTCCGTAGTTCGTTTCTGAAGCAATTTTGGTCGGAAAACGCACACAAATTGGCTACCGAACCTCTGCGATATGTCATCGACGCAACAACGACCACACACGACAGATACTAGGCAACGTGGGGATTCTGCCTCTCGGGACGTCGTCTCCCGGGACGACAATCGATTTGTTTTCGCCGCAAAGCGCGAGAAGACGCGCAAAGTAAGAGTTCTGGTAAGAAAAATCGGTTTATTTGTACAGACAAACGAAGGACGCGGATAACAAACAGATCAGAGTGATAGATTGAAGAGCGAAAGACACTTTGTGACGACGTAGAGAAGAAACGGAAGTCGATGTGTGGGAGAGAAGGACTCTTAGGAGGGATTCAGGTCGACGCGCGGCGAATCGTCCTCGCCAAACTGCAGGATTGGAGCGCGCGGGGACGGAAGCGAAGGAAGACGAGCCGGGGGAACGTAGGAGTGTTTGGAGGAGGCGATGCTGGCGGTGGAGCCCGGAATCACGTGCTGCTGGATGATGTAACGTCGTTTAGGGCTTCTGAATGAGATGATCAGTGACAGGAAATGGAGCGACCAACAAACCCGCCGGATTCAATGTCGCTTCCACCGGATTCGGGTCCCAATTTGCGTGTGGGCGAGACTGAGATTCTGAATCGTCGCTGATTCACATTCGGATCTTCGTCGGCGCGTTTCACGGGCGACTGCGAACGATTCCGCACCGAAGACAGGCTTTCGCGGCGTTTCCGCACCTCGTCGATCGACGGCCACGGTTGGAACGCTTCTGAGGTTCCCGGAACCTCGAATCTGAATCGAGCGCAATTGATCGCGAGAAATCACAACGAAAACCCACTTTTTAGTGAAGATCGGCTTCGGAATGGGCGGTTTTGTGGAGCTAGCGGGCGTGTGGACCTCGGGTTTGACGCGAGCGACGATTCTCTTCGGCTCGGAGGCGAACGTCGGCAGCGCGTCGGCGATGTCGGCGAGATCTCTGCGCCGCGATTCCTCCGCCAGCGAGTAGAAGCGCGGAAAGTGATCGCTGTCGCTCTCGGTGGTCGTCGTCGCGCCCAATTCGGGAGTGTGGCCTGAGGATTGCCTAAACGGGAATCGAGTGAACACTCGAGGCGGTGAGCGAGAGACGTGAAGAAGAGGACATGCAACACACACGATCATCCATCCATGCGGGGAGATTCCATGCTGATTACATGCTCGGCGACGGCCGCATCGCACTTCGCGGCTTCTTCGGCATTCCCTTGAAGAGGTCGAGCGAGAAGACCGTCAGCGAGCGCAGCGACTGACCGACCTGGCCGTCGACCACCGCCGGCGCCGGGTTGTTGTCGTATACAGAGACGTACGAATCCGCCAACCGCCTGCCTACGGGAGAGTGCAGTTCGGCGGGTACGGTATTCGAGAGAGGCACGACGTTGAGGTCGCCGAGAGTGCCGTTGGGGAACGCGGGAAGTGAAAAAGTGTTCGTTATGAAGTCCTGCTCGAGCAGCGGACGGATCAGACTTCTGCAAAGTGCGTTAGTGGAGTTGAAAGAGTTAGTGCGATTGTTTGTGAAATCGTGGTGAAGAATCGGGAGAAGAGGAAAGGCGCGCCGCATACCTGACTTCGTCTGGAGTCGCGAGTTGGACGACGTTGGACGTGACGTCGTAGGAGTGGTCACTCCGCGATTCGTCGTTGAACCAATCGTCTACACGATCCGTCTGGCCGCTGCGCGTGATCGGCTTCTCAACCCTCGCCTTCGCCGATTCGCGCGACGTCGACTTCTCCGAATTCTCAGTCAACGAGCTGAAAATCTCAGTTCTTAGCGTCCTCTTCTGTCAATTGACTCTCCACCATAACGTCGCAGGATTGTCGTTGCCTTCAGAAGGCGGATTTCCTTCCTGAATCGGCGGCACCGGCGTCGCGGTTTTGCTCTTCGATTGTTCCTTTGGTTCTTTTCCGATCCTGTGGAGGTTGAATCGTTCGTAGAGCGGTTTCTTCTTGTTTCCTCCGGCCAACTCAAAGATTTTCTTCTTCTCCTCAGTTCGCTCGTGCAGAAGCTGCTGCTGAAGGTCGGTGTTCGCCTCCCGAAGACCGCGAACAAGCGAGACGAGGAAGTAGATGATCAACCTGAATCACCGTGATTATGCGGACAAATTGGAATCACAAAGTACATGAGAACGAGGAGAATCGGGATGATGACTCCCGGGGAGATCATGTAGGTGAGCCATCCAAGCACCTTTTGGTCGACACGCGCTTTGACGACATTTGTGAAGACTTGATAGAACTGCTCGTATCCCCTGAAATTGCGATTGCGGTGAGAGGTCAGGAGTAAAGCGACTTACGCGAAGGGTCCACAGACCGATGACGGACGTTTCGAGGCGATAACGTAGCCGACAGGAAGCGTGCAGAGAAGAAGCCACAGAAGCAGGATCATCAAGTAGAAATTAGAAGATCTAAAGACGACAAGCGTGATTCTGAAGGTCAGAAGCATCTTGGCGGAGAGGATTCTGCTTCTTCGCATCCGAAGAAGCGACTTTCGCCACCCAGCCGAGTCCCGCGGCCAAGAGTTTTCGGTTTTCCTCCACGCAGCGCAGGCGATGGACGAGTTTGGCGATGAGGAGGACGGCGACGCAGCGGACGGCGACTACAGCGAGGAGAAGGAAGACGGCGGAACGGAGTTCGCGCCGCATCGAAGAGAACAACTGACCGCCGATGACCACTCGGCCTCGCGGTAACTCGCAGTTGGCCGCCATTGCGTAATGTAATCCCCCACGGTGTAAAACATGCTTTGACGACTTACCTCGAGGCGCGGAAGATCTCGCGAGCGGGCACGTTGCAAGTCATCACGGCCCACCCCCGGAGATACATCAGAATGATGAGTTTGACGTTGTTGATGGCCGGCAGCAGAGGAGCGAAGAAGAAGCCCAGCCAGATCATGCCCTGATTGTTGATGATGTGCAACACGTTCTCCGCCACTTTGAATTCGCCGTATTCGGGCTAAAAACGCGATTCGAAATTCGTAAAAAGAGAATTACGACGTACAAAGGTGTTTTCGAGGTCCCAACACCACCAGGAGCTACAGTACTTGACCCAGAGACCGCGGAAGAAGTCGATGAGAAGGATCGAGGCGATCGTAATGTAGAGGTCCATGGTGACGAGTTTCACGATCTCCTGGCCGATCATCGTCTCCCAGCAGATGTTGTCATTGTAGTTGACGTTCCCGTCGGTCGTCACTCGCGCGCTGTCGCCCATGTGAATCGGCGTCGGCGCTCCGCCATTTTCGTCTCCGTTCTCATCATTCGCTCCTTTGCCTCCGCTCGCAGCACTCCTAGTGAGATTCAGGAACTTCCACTCGAAGTCGGTGATGTTCTCCTGTGGCGGAGGCTCCTCGAGCAGCACATCTGGCGTCGCCAACATGATCAGCTCCGTCGGGTCTTCGCTGCTCTCATCGACTTCTGCGGGGCTGCCTCCAGCCGGTTTCATCGTAGATGTGGTGGACGGAGCGCTCGTCGTCGTCATTCGCAGTTTCTCGAACGCTTTCGCTTTCTGATTCCGCAGCGTTTTCCACTCGGGACCGTACTCCTGATGCACTTTTATCGAATCCTCCTGAGGCGGCGTGGTCGGCGGAGGTGTGAAGAGCGTCATTGTGGGTGGTCCCAACTTCCTCGTTTCGAATTTCCTCTTTCCCGGCGGGAGCGTCCCGTTTCTGTTCAGAATCACGGGATGATTAACCCCAACCGGTCCGAAGTGTTGATGGACGGTGAATCCATCGCCGAGAAGGCGGCTTCTCCCAGAAGGCGTCGTTGGTTGCTGCGGTGGGGTTACGGTAGTCGTCGCAAATCGCCTCGACGACCGGGCGAGGAACTCCTCGAACTGTGTGCGATTCTCGAAAGTTCGACTCGCGAACGGAAGAGTTCTCTCAATGTTCTGAGCGGAGCTTTGAAATCAGCCGCAAGAATGCACCTACCGTATTCCGGCCTCCCATCTGCCGTTTCGCGCGTTCGAAAAATGCCTCGTCGCGGCGCGTGGCATCGCGAATGTTATCGAGTTTCTCGAACAGCGCAATGATCAGCGTCATGTAGTTGAGCACGTAGAGGACCAGAACTCTGAAATCCGCTATCGTCTACAGTATGCTACCGTAAACTTCTACCTGGTCAGATGAGCTCGCAGCGCTGTGCGCGGGTGGTAATTCTCTAGTTTCCCGATCAAATCAAAGATCATCGGAAATACGTGCGTGATGGTGGCGACTACCGTAGGCACCTATAAAAGCGCCGGTCGCTGACGTGAGCAGTGGGGATACAGTACCTGATTCTTAGTGACGAGATTTCCCGTTGCTTCAACCGTTTTCGACGATTGAACCGCAAAGGAGATGCAGTAGATAGAGAACGCCAGCATGGCGAGGATGACCGCGTTGGCGAACACACGAAGAGTGAATTGCAAACAGCGGAATTTCTGATTTTTGTCGACGCGCGACTCCGCGATCGACTCCTGAAAGTGGAATCATCGTGTGTGTTCGATGGATTGCGGTCTACTCTGAGCTTGATGATCATCGCCATGACGGTGTTCCCGGCGGTCTCCGAGTTTCCAATCGTGTAGTCCCAACCGGTGAACACTTTCCAGTTGAAGATGTACTGTTCCGCCTTGCTTCCCGCCATCTTGCTCATCCGCGCGTTCGACGCCATCCTACACATCGAAATCAGCCTCGCTGAGGAGGGAAACATCACTTACTTCCGCAGAATCGCGAAGAAACTGTATCCGAATATGACAAGAGTGATTATGAAGTAGGCGAGCGGCAGCGCGTATCTCACGTTCCTCCCCACGTACTCGTCATTACTGTAGTACCCATAGAAAAGCGGCGAGTATCGCAAATAGCCCTAAATCAGCAAAGGATGATCGCATTCCGAGTTGTTAGGACTCACATCAAAGTGCCAGACGACTTGCAGTTCATCCGCGTATTTCCTCTCCTCGGGCGGAATCACTTTGCGCGAGTACGTGTTGTTCCATCTCTGCGTGTCCGCTGCCGCGTCGGCGAGCACCTAAACTACCGTAACGCTGTTTGTGCGTTACGAGCACTTACCTCTGGTACAACAATGAAAGCAACAATCAAAAAAGTGATGAAAAAGTTAACGAAAACGATCCAACGAAGAAACGTGAAATACGACGAAACAACTGACCCGAAATGACCTGAAACGAAAAGTGGTTAAATGTCCTGACCCGATCAACCTGAACAAGCAGCAGCATCGACTGTAAACTCAACTTACTCTCAATTTTCTTGATTTTCTGCTCCCAGGGAATGAAGTAGATGTGAACGTTGCTCGCCCACCGAAGAAATCTTCTCCAAAACTTTGACATTTCCTGTTTGAGGTAGATGCGACCGCGAAACGCGCGACTTGTGCTGCTGGAGATACTTCTGCGCCAACCTGAATCAACATCCACCAAGTGTTCTGCAACAACGAATCCCAACTCACTTGAGCGTTCTGCGCTTCCGATTCATGTTCCAAGCCTGGCATCGCAGCTTCCCTATCACCTCCTTCTTCTGGCGAATCTTGTCGAGAAGAACCTGTCGAGTCATCGGTTTACCTTCGTCCTCTTCTTCCTCCTCGTCGCCTTTCTGACCATTTCCACATCCGAGGAACACATCTGCTTCTCTGAAATCACGCATTGATTACAGCCGCTCCGATCGCTTCGATCCTTGTTTCCTGGGGGGATAATTTACGCGCTCTATGGCTTTGCTTGTTGTGCAACGCGTCGCCTCGCGGGACTTACAGAATCCTTCCAGAACTCATAATTCAGTAAAATCGGCCTTTTCCGAGGCCGAAGCACATAAGTTACGATCTCTTTAAAAGAAAAACGATGCGAATCGGAGACAAAAGAAAACAAAAAAGAAATTGATGAAGTGTAAATCGTGTAAACGACTTGTTTTCGCCAGTTGAAACCTCCGAGCGGAGGATTCGAGGGAGTTCAAAGCGCGGTCGGAGCTATTTGGGGAGTGCTTTTGTTTCATTGCATGTGGTGAAAAGTGCGAATCACCGATTAACGACGCTCGAGAGGTCCGAAGTTCGCTTTTTATGGGGGAAAACAAAACATTTTGACACTTGAGTTGATTTTGTTTTCCTTTCAACGCAGTTGGAGTTACTTTAAGCGCGCGAGTTGGAAGCTTCCACTTTGCGAAAAGCGAAAACGGCGGAATCGCCATGTAGAATAGCGAGTGGGGTTGTTGACAACTCCCGCACCGTCTCAATTCATCATCCCGGCCGCCGATCGCTTCAATACCATTCCTCTCTCTCCTCGCACTCAAATTAGCCGCTGACTAATCGCTCGCCACTTACTTCTTCACTGGCGTCGTCGTCCCCGTTTCGCTCATCAACTCTTCGTTCTCCTCGTACGTCGTCTCGAGCGTCGGGCGGCGCGCATGGTATGTGCTGCCGCGCTTCTCGACGTCCGGTTCGCGGCGGGTGGAGGCGATGGTGGAGCGCGTGTTCCTCCGGAATACGGTCAGGAAGTCGGCGAACATGGAGGGACGCCGCATGAACGCGGCTTCGTCGCGCACGCTCAGCGACGGAATGTCCACCGGCTGCGAGAATCGCTCGTAGCGATTCATCTCGGCCGAGGGGACGCGGATCGCGCACAGAAGGGGGTATAAAGTAGTTTAATTGCCGTGAACAAAGCAGCGGTCAAGCAGAAAGTCGCCAACGCCACCGAATAGCCGCCGACGGCATCTCGTGGACGCTTCGAACACTCAATGGCAACTGTTGACGGCGCCGATCGGCACTCGCGGCGCTCTAATCAATGATTATTTCCATCATCGAGCGTTGCTGGAGTCTCGAGGATCACCGCCCGCGCTGTCGACCGTTTCGACGTCAAACGCGAGCGTTGATCGACGAGCTTCCATCGTTCCTCCGCATGCAACTCGCCTGCGCACACGCCGCCAGAATCCCCGCATTTAAATGACGATTCAACGTTGTTCGAGAACAAATGAAGGTGAAAAGAAACCGCCGATGATGATCAGCCGCAACAAATGAATTTGTCCGAATGCTGTGGAGCACAAAAGAGAAAATAGAGTCAGCAAATGCTTTGTAGTTCTAATCAAGGTTTTCATAGAGATTCCCACAACATTTTGAATAATCACGCTCAGGCCGGGAATCGAACCCGCATGTTGCGATTGTGAAGCAAGCGACTTGCCTCTCAACCACACGACACTACAAGATCGTTGTCGCAATTATGCATTATATATCACGCAACGCCGCCTAATTTTTTTGTTTTTTCGGTGAATTTGTATGTTGTTTGTCACTGCAACGACGCGAATCTTATTTACGTTGGTGGTCTGAGCAAATCGCTGCAGGACGTGGTAACGCGCGGGATAACTGCGATTTCAAGTTGATTCGCAGACCCGCAGGATCAATGCGGGAGGCGCGTCAATCACTATCACTAAACGATGCGAGCGTGATGAATCGAAGACGGACGATCGCGCGGAATCCCCAATCCTTCAAAAGCTACATTCGGCGCTTCCTCGCGTACTCTCCGTCAAGATGACAAATGGCCAAAAAATGGAAACTGCACGCGCGAGTACTCCGCTCCGAGAACACCGAATGCCCGCTTTCTGACAAGTTGATCCCCGCGGGGACGGAAGGGGAAATCGCGAACCTTTCGATCTCATCGAGCAGCAGATCGTACTCATACCGACTTCTGTGCATTCCGAGTCAGAAGCGGCGGCGGCGAAGGCGAAACACGGCGATCGACAACGATCGGAAGTACGAAATATGACGGCCTTGTCAATCCTCCCCTCATCGCGACGGTCTGCTGTCCGTGTTATGACGAAAAAACTGGGCGCCGCACACTTATTCCGGTAAATACGCCTTGAAATATGAGGAGCCATCGAGGAATGAGCTCCGATCGCTTCTCTGCTTCCACTATAGCGTGTCGCGGAGCTTCTTTCCTTTTTTGTCGCCTCCAGAACACTTGCAATTAATGGAAGCGCGCGATGAATTGGATTCGGCCGCGGGCGGAAGGTAAATAAACACAAAGAGCATCCGGATGGAGGTGCGATGCGTCTCAACATTATGTTGTCCGAATCGATTTGATGGACGCCTAAGTGCACGAACGTTTTGGGGATCGAAACGTCCGCTAATCCATCAGGATTAGGGTCTTCCTGAGAGGCCAAAAAAACGCCTAAAACGCCAAACTACGAGGAATAATTGTCGCAAAGTTGTCTGCTTGCGAGCGATGAACGCGCGGAAACCATAAATGCCTAATAAGCAATAAGCGCGCCTCTCCGATGCGCTTTTGAGCGGTAGAGCGTGTGGTGTGCAGATTGTCACCGGAAACGGCGACGAACCGGGAAATTTCGCATCCGCGAATCCCCCGACAACGAAAAACAAACGAGTTTAATCGTTTTTTGATCGCGAACAACGCGTTTTAATTAAATAAACAGATCGTAAAGCGGTTAATGCATCTCTGAATCGCATCTGAGACCAGAAATTGCTGGAACGAAACAATTCTGGTGGCCCCGTTTAATGACTTTGGCATTTCAATCTCTGCACTCCCGGATCCACTCATTTCCGTTCGATTTCGCCCCTCATTTGGCCCGAAAAGGTCAGAGGCGAGTTTGAGGGATTCTGACTCGCAACAGAAATGAAGCAAAAACAGCGAAAAGTAAACGCATCGCTAATCTGCTCAGAAATAAACATTCGACTCACCCGAACGCCTGGAGGATGTCGTAGAGTTCCTCATCGAGCGTTATCTTCGAGCTCGTGCGCTCCCCGAGAGATCCACTCAGAATCTCGGCGGAGCCGACGATGCCGACGGATCTGCGGTGGTGAAGGAGGGTGGAGGCGCGTCGCGAAGTCAACTCGATGCCTCCGCCGCCGCTCCGGAGTGAACTCCGGTCGAGCATCTGTTGGCTACTGCGACGTGTGGCGCCTGTTGCGCCGGGCGCTAACGAAGACTTCAGAACTGAATTCACGGAGATGCTGACGATGGAGGGCCGTTGGCGTTTGGGGGCGGGCGCTTCGCTGCCCGTGGCCGAAGAAGGGCGGCCGCCAACGGGACCTCCGTGAGTCGCCAGAGTGCCGCAGGTCGACGTCGTCGAGGCCATCTTCGGAGTCTTGTTTTCACTTCTACCTGAATGACCGCAAATCAGCGCAGTGGAGGCGAACGGTACGCGCTGGAACGCTGGAGCGCGGGCCGAGTGAACGTCGCTAATGGCAGTTTGTTGTTTTCAGCGTGGCGCTTAAGAGGGAAATTGGCCTATAATGAAGTCAAATAGACCTCCTGATGAGCGGAACGTGTCACTGAGATGTCTCGCAGGGTTAATTTGAGACTCTTGATCTGAGAGAATGACACGATGCGGAAGATCGCCGCAATTTGAATTGTTTCCTGTGGTCTTTGTGCTCTCGATTCGCTCTGGAAAGAGTTTTCAAATGCAAGATTCGACATTTTGGCTCTTAGATCGTTCCGCCCACTCGTGCACTTTTTGCAGAGTGCGCTATCGTATGCGCTCTCGGCTACAGTAGGCTCCCAGAAGCAAAGTTGTCGGCTTTAACGAACTTTTGTGGTCGTTTTTCAAAATCCGACTTCCGCAACTCTCTTCCTCAACGTGTCTTCCATCATGCGCCGTTTTTGAGGTCTTTAGCGCCGCAGTTGGACCGTCGCCTCGGGGCTTTGGAGGGGGCGAGCGAGAGCAGAAGTCACCGGGGAATCCGAATTAGTGCGGAATCTCGGGCGCGTCATAATGGCGACAAACAGCGCGAGAGCGTTACAAGCGTAAAACAGAAACATCGGGAAGAGTTTGTTGACGCCGGGAGAGGTTACTAAGAGACCGGAATCCTGCGCAGCCTCGGCGAGGGTCAGATCCGTTGCATCAAAACAAAACGTCGAGTGAAATCGCGAAAATAAATCCGACGAATGTTGTTCTGATTGAGAAGGGGCGCGGATTCGGCGTTGAATCCTCGTTGTCAAGTGATAGATGGGTCCCGCGGGTGTTTTCATGTGAATTATACGCTTTTCGACGCCTTCGTTTCTTGTCAAAGACGCAACAAACCGCGCGCGCTCGTTCATATTTGAGTTAAACGCTCCTGGGACGCATTCTGACTCGTTCAGGTGTGAACCGCGGCCTGTTAGGCCCGCGCTCGCGACTCCCGCGGGAGTGATCGCCGCGTAGCGCATGTCACTCACTCGCAATCGCTTAATCGAATACGTTTTATGTTTGCAGAGATTTATTCCCGGCCGCCCTTAGGTGTCGAAACGTTCGCGACATCTCCCCGGGGAGCGCCGCGCTGTCGGCGCCACCTCAAAGGAGCCAACGTGCCCTCTCCATGTCCTCTGGCCCTTATTCCTCTCGGGAATCGCCGTTCTTAATGACGGGGAAGCAGTAGCAGAAGGAGAAGAAGATATACTCATCGATTTGGCCCTTCGCGGCGATGTTTATCGCCATGTTTATTCCAAAGCACCTTCAAACAAATCGCGAAACATCGAAAAAGAATTAATTGACGCGTTGAGAAGGAAGCCGCAGTCGCGAATATCGGCGTTGCCGGGAATAAGTGACCCTCTGGAGGAGACCCTTTCCCGGGTCAGCATTTGCCTCGCTTCGCTGCTTACAGGCGCTGACTGTGAACAAATCGCCTAATGGACTTTGCCACTATTCGCCCGATTCTGAACATCTCACGCCGTCGGATGTGACGGATTTCAGCTCCTAGAACCTTCGACCTCCATGCGAGCGAAAAATCAACTTTTAAGTGGTTTCGAGCTTTTTGCACGCACGCAAACGACGACCGAAACTCTGCAGAGCGGAATTGCAGCGGACCATTTCCCTTTCATTTTAGTTCCATTAAAATGCTAATTGAATTTAGTTCGCAGACCTCTAAAAACTGTGGAGCAATGAGGAAGTCCGCTTGTTTATCGTACCCGTTTTGTGAACAAAAAAGAAAGCAACTAAGCCTCCAGTTGCAGCGCGTTGAACCCCAAGAGGATACGGTACAGGATCGCGTCCGCCATTTTCGAAAGGCTGATGAAGGAGAGGAGATCCTCGTGGGTGCATTTCGATTGATGACTCTTCACTGCGAGCATAAAACTCCTCAATTCTTCGCGTTTCGATGCAATCTGGAAGGAAGATGTTGCAAAGACGGTGGTTGAGTGCGCGCTTACTGGATCCATAAACACGAGTTCTCCGCGTTCGATTCGCACGGACGAGTGATAGAAGCACAGAGCTCCGACAATCAGAAGCCGACAGTCGACTCAGAGCTAATCTGATGCCGATATTCAAGCGAATCGCTCCTTCCGACCGCAAAAAGTCATCGAGAAAGCGATCAACGCACGCGGTTGCGGTTGGAAACAAAGAGAACGCAAAGTCCTCATTATTCTGAAATCGTTCGGTCACAATTGTAACCCAAATCAAACTTACATTATTAGGATCGTTCCAATCTTTTGGCACGAAGAGCGAATTGGTAACAGGGCCGCGGTGACGCGATCCGCACACCAAATCATCCTCTACTGACCAAGTCCAGTCGCACTCAAACGCTTCATTTCCAGATGAACGACAAAGTTTCCTATGGTTCCACGGAATCTCGGGATTCTCGACGACCTCCGAGAGCAGCGAGTCGACCGAAGCAAAGGAAGAAATCCATCCTTCCATAGCGTTCCTGTTCGCTGACAAGATCGCGTTCTTCAAGCTCCTCGACCACTCCACGAAGCTTTCTTCGTTGAAGCGGCAAATCTCCTCCTGTTTCCGAACAAAGTAGGCTGCAGCCGAGTAGAGAATGTCATCCTAAAACCGGTTCCGACAGTGAATGAAGCGTACAACATAGTTCTCACAATTTCTTGGGGTGCTTTTGGCTCCGGGATGAATCCACAACAAACCAAGTAAACTTCAAAATTCCCAGGTTTGCTAGCGCTCGGTTTACAGAGTCGGACAGTTCGGAAGGCGTTCACGCAGCGTCCAAGCAGACGACGCATCGGCTTCGTCGTGAACGAGTACATCTTCATCACGAAATCGCCGCCCGGTCGAAGAACCTCCATCGCGACGCGAACTTCTGCATCGAAAATACTGAACGCTGACGACTCCTTCCTCACTCCCTGAATCATGGACGATGAAAACTCAATTGCGAAGAGCGCATCCCCACTTCGCAGTGCAAACTTCCATCGGCGGTGACCAAATCAAACTTTTTCGCTCCGAAATCGATGGCGGACGCCTCGTGGATGTCTCCTGAGTTGCTTCGCCCAAAATTCCAGCGATCCGGGTGCCGACAAATCACGTCGTCGTCCGTAAACATCGCCTGTGGATCGTTCCACTCGTAGTGCGGATTCAGCCTGATTTGATTGAAAAGAGATCCGGGAGCGAGAACTTACGAAGTGGCAGTCCAGTCAACTACGCGTTTACCACGCAGAGCATCCAACGTGGCGTAGATGAAGGCGCCGGGAGCCTCGCAGAGGTGCAGTGAGTAGAAGACATCGTCGTTGAAGGCGTTGATGTTCATTTCTGCGTTACCACAGAAGAGTTCCGTCAGTTTACAGTACGCCTGGGAAGCGTAGGAGATGCCGAATTTCTTCTTGAGCTCACGGGAGAGATTCTTCATCGCGTGATTGAACGTTGTGTGATTGTACCACTCCTGCGTGTCGAAGGCGTTCTTCATCGACGCCAGATTCGTGTAGAGCTGATCGAAATCCTCCTGCTTATGGCACAAAGAAACGCCGCAATCCGCTGGGATGCCGTCAACCTTCAAATCGAATTTTTTGTCGAAGATTCCTTCGAGGATCGACTGATAGTTGGAAATCATCTGAAAGACTAAATCCTTAGAAATCAACAACAGAAGCATTCATAGATAACAGACTCTTCGGGCTCGAGACTACCGCATTTCCCGAATAGACAATATATTTATAACAATCTGAACGAACAAAAACAATGCCAAGTAACGAATCAATAAAATTAATTTAAATTGTCCTCAAGACCATCTTCTTTCTTGAGACTCTTCTTCGCTGCGACCTTAAAGCTCCGACCAAGAGCAATGCGAGATTCCAACTCTTCGTTCTTATATGAAAACTGATCGTTTTGAGGATATTCGGCAATGCAAATGCTGGGAGGACTGGACACCATGCTTCGCCTCGGCAACCTTTGCCACAATTCTTCCGTGATGAATGGCATAAACGGACACAACAGTTTGAGACCGGTGTCAACGCAATGGTACAAAACATGACGAGCGGTTTCAGCGGGAGTTTTGTCTTCGGATTTGCTATGGAAAACAGGCTTAACACCTTCGAGGTAGACATCGCAAAAGTCGTAAAGCCAGAAATTGTAAATGGCAGTAGTAATTTGTTGAAAGTTGTACTCGTTGAATCCATCGTTGCTCTTCTTGACGGCTTCTGACAAGCGGGACAAGATCCATTGGTCAAGATCAGCTTCCGTTCCGTTCAACTAAATGTAGAAAATAAGTTATCTGCAAACAATTCTAATAGTACCTTAAATTCTGATTGAGGAATGTAGTCTTTTCCAAGCTGCATCATGGTGAATTTTGTTGCTTGCCAAATTTTGTTGCAGAAATGTCGGTAACCTCTGATGCGCAAAACATCCAAGTTGATGTCGCGACCTTGGCTGGTGTACGCCATCAAGGCAAAACGCAAAGCGTCGACACCACACTCGGGAATTCCTTCGGGATAATCACGCTTCTGCCCTGCCATAGCAACCTTCAGTTCTTTAGGGTCGAGATTTCCGCTCAGCAGAGTTTGTTGGAGTTTCTCGAGTGAAATACCGCGGATAACGTCAACGGGATCAATAACGTTTCCGAGCGATTTGCTCATTTTACGAGCGTGAGCGTCACGAACCATAGCATGCATAAAGACTTCCTTGAATGGAAGCTTTCCGGTGAGTTCCTGGGACAGGAAGACCATGCGAGCAACCCAGAAGAAGATGATGTCATGCCCGGTTTCTAACAGGCTGCCGGGGAAGAAGTTCTCCATGTCCGATGTGTTCTCGGGCCAGCCAAAAAGCGAGAAAGGCCAAAGGCCTGCGCTAAACCAGGTGTCCAGAACATCATCATCTAAACCGAATTTTTAAGTGACAGGAATGTGAAATTGATAACCAACCCCATTTAAGAGATATTTTCTCTTTTGGGACGTTGAACTTCTTTGCGGCCTTTTCAAGCGCTTCTTCTTCTGTGCGCGCACTGACCCAGTAGTTGTTGTCGGCGCTGTCTCCAGCAGGTACCGACGGGTCGTTGACAGTAATGAAGTACGCGGGAATGCGATGTCCCCACCACAGTTGGCGTGATATGCACCAATCACGTATTTTTTCAAGCCATCGGTTCCATGTGGATACGTGGAAGTCGGGAATCAATTTCAGATCTCCGTTCTTGACGGCGTCCATGGCGCGCTCCGCCATTACGTCGCATTTAACGTACCACTGGGCTTTCAAGATGGGTTCAATTATGTCCTTTGAACGACTGAAAAAAGAGCATATTGCATACGTTTGCGAACCTTTCATCATACCTGCAAACTGGGACAATCATGGGGTTTTCTTGTACGTCGCGGAAAAGTCCCTTGACCTTCAGGGCTTCCAAGACGTTCTTGCGAGCGTCAAAGCGCTTTTGTCCGGAGAACTCACCACAAGCGTTCGTCATCAACCCTTCATCAGAGATGACGCTGATGAACTCGAGCTTGTGACGAACACCACATTCGTAATCGTTGTGATCGTGAGCAGGGGTGATCTTGACGGCTCCAGTACCGAATTCACGCTCGACAAGAATGTCGTCAGCAATGATTGGGATCTTCCGGTTTACAAAAGGATGATCACAGAACTTAAAACATCTCATAAATTGACCATTTTCAGTGTTTTATACGGTACCTTTCCAATCAAGTGATGGTAACGATCGTCTTCGGGATGAACGGCAATGGCAACATCACCAAGCATCGTTTCGATACGAGTGGTGGCGACGACGACCTCTTCATCAGTGTTCTCGACGGGGTACGCAAAAGAAACGAGTACCCCGAACTCGACTTTGTCGTTGTAGCCGGGAACTGGCAAGAAGGTGCGCCCTTCCAATTCCTTCTTGTCGACTTCAATGTCCGAAATGGCGGACTTTAAACCGCACGACCAGTTGACCAAACGAGTGCTTCTGTAGATGACCCCACGCTCGTGGAGCTTGATAAATGCTTCAGTGACACAACGCATCATTTTCTGGAAAAAGCTATTATACCAGCAATCACAAAATTTCAACTTACAGGGTCCATCATAAAGGCCGCGCGATCCCAATCGACGCCAGCTCCCATGCTACGAAACTGATCGTAAATAATGTCACCTTTCCTAAAATTAACTATTTTTGCTAACATTTTTTGGAATAAGCAACCTACTCATTCTTCCACTTCCAGACTTCTTCGATGAACTTCTCACGACCAAGGTCGTGTCGACTCAGGCCCTTCTCGCGCTGTAGGCGCTTTTCAACAACGACCTGAGTGGCGATACCAGCGTGATCGCAGCCAGGGTTGAACAGGACGGTCTTTCCATTCATACGATGCCAACGAGCAACCGTATCCTCAACGGCAGTGGATAAGGCGTGCCCCAAGTGGAGGGTGCCTGTGACGTTGGGAGGAGGAATGACGATCGTGAAGCTTCCCTTTGGGTTGGGAACACTCAAGTCGCGACCGTACTCGGGGCGGAAAAATCCTTCTTTTTCCCACCAGGAGTACCATGCAGCTTCAACATACTTAGGACTGTATGCACTGGGCATATCGCTAGAGACATCTAAAAAGGTGGGAATGCTGAAACAAAAACAGATCGCAACACTTACCTTTCTTTTCGCCTTTTTCGGTGGCGGCGGTGTACTCGACGACTTCCTTCTCTTTGGCCTTCGCCTCCTTTTTCTTCTCACTCTGGGGTTTCGCGTTCTTCTCAGCGATTTTCACCAGCTTCGCCTCAAACTTCGCCTTTTTAGCGGCCTTTTCGCGTTCCTTCTTCAACTGAACCTCGGTCTTTGGGGTTCCGTCTTTGTTGAGCGGGTTGATTTCGAGAATAGCTGGCGTAGGCGCCATTTTCCTGAAGAGGACAACACGTAAATACAACCGAAAATACGAAATATATATTTTATATTTAATTTCGAAGAAAGAGATTGCCGTCGAGCAATTGTTGAATTGCATCAGATCGGCAATCCATTGAATTTAGTTAATACGGTATCAGGAAAATCAAATCGAGACCGAGCTCTTGCGAACTACCGAAATCCCCTCGGTCGGCTTCGGCAAGCTGGTCAACAACCCGCACGCATCGGCGCCTCTTCGGAAACCCAGCGATCAAGCTTCGCAGATTGGCGGTGGGCGGACGCCGCCGGATGTTCTTGCGCACATCCGCTTACCGATTGCCTCGACTTTGGTTTCTTGTTTGTTCGATCGATTGTGACTGTTTTCTGCCACCAGCTGCCGTGATTTCGTCGTCATTTTAGGTATTTTTGAGAAGTTTGCAGATGTTACTCTCCTATGCGATGATGCGTTGTCTTTGCTTACTGCTACATCCAGTTTGATTGCTCTGCGCTTTATGTTATCGTGTAAATACAGGGACGTCTACGCTCATATTTATGCCATTGAATGCAAATCGCCCGATGCTTTTTTGTTGTGGTTTTTGATTTGGTATCTTGTTTTGCCATGTTTTTTCACTGCGTGAGTCACTTTATCTCTTGTGTTATTGTCATAGTATAATTTCAATTCACTGACTTGCGTATAATGCTGAGGGTTTTGAGCAATCGGGATTTGCGACCTATGCCTTCACGTTGTCTTGTTTCAGTCACGATGGTTACAGGACCCGTATTCGAGTTATTCGACTATAACATAGCCGACAAACCGCCTACGTCAGAGTCATTCTGCTATCCTGTAGGTCATTTCCAAAAAGGAATATGATGTATTGGGATTTTCAGCTTAACCGGACACCAGTTTACGAAAGCTGCGCGGGAATCGATGATGTAAATGTCATTTGCGATCTCCTCGCTGAAGCCAAAGGACCCTTTGCGTTCGTCTATCATCGCGTTCGTTTTTGGTCGTTAAAGCGTAATTAATTCAAATCTTACAGCCCGACTTGCAGCATGTGTTCGTAGGAAGAGATCGCTTTGGTCGATGCAGTTTAGTGGCATCGCGAACTAAAAGCGGAAACAAGATGGTCTTCTCCAAGTATGCTTCTTTTGAGGTACTTTAAATAGCATCCATTTCTTCAAGAATGCTTCTACTGATTTAGGAGCCAGAAATGCTACGAATGAGCATTCCTGCTGGTTCGATGTACATAATCGATTATCAAAAAGGAGGTTTTGACTTCATAACCTTTATCGCGTATGAACGTCTTCAAAACAAGGAACCTCTTATCAGGAAGTTTCAAGCATACAGATACATGGCGGAAGGCGCTATTGTAATGCCAAAGGTCGTTGTTTATTTGGACTCTGCGTTTATTGGGACATTTAGATTAACGACGAAGAGGTCATCGTATCCGCGGCTGAATTAGATGCTTACGCTGTTGAAGGCATTTCGAAATTTGACGATGCGATGCTAACCGTAACTTCTGATGTAAAAGATGACAATCAAGCTGTTGGCATTCTGTTCTCTGGTGGCGTCGATAGTTTACTAGTCGCTATTTTTGCTCATCGTTGCCTGCCGAAAGATCGTCAGATTGATCTCATCAATGTTGCCTTCGGTAACTCGGAAAAAGTAAATTCTTTGAATGTACTGCTTTTTTAACTCGTTACTCATTAGAGTCCTCCGAGAACTGCACCTGATCGTCCACATAGCATCGATGCTTACGAATACCTCTGTAAAAAGTACCCTAGTCGCAATTTCAAAATGGTACTGGTCGACGTTATGAAAGAAGAGGTTGCGAGTGAGCGTGTTAGCTCATACGGCAAATACATCAATCCACAAGTCACAGTTCTTGACGATTCCATTGGCACCGTCCTCTACTTTGCTTCTCGTGCTCAAGGAACGCTCTATGAAACAGCGGATAACTTCACGTCAGACTGTCGGATTTTGCTAGTTGGAAGCGGAGCCGATGAGCTATTTGGGGGATATTCTCGACACCGTGGAAGGTTTGAGGATCGCGGAAGATCCGGACTCATCCAAGAACTAAATGACGAGATTGAAAACATTGGCGACCGGAATTTGGGCCGGGATGACCGAGTAATCAGCAGCAATAAGCGTGAAGTGAGGTAAGCGCGAATTTTATGACATTCGCTACCAACTGTTGAATTAAGAATTCCGTTCTTGGAAGATGAGTTTGCCGCTTGGGCAATGAATCTCCCTCTTGACGCAAAGGTAAACTTTGATTTACCGCGAGGCCGTGGAGAGAAGATCGTAATTCGTGAAATGCTGAAGCGACTAGGCGTTGAGGAAAAGTTGTACTCTGCTCCGAAGAAGGCAATGCAGTTCGGAACTAAGATCGCGAAGCTCGAAGCAGTGAAAGAGAAGGGCGGTGATGCTTGTAATCGTTTGACTGGTTGAAATTGTATTTATTCAAGCGGGTTCCGATTCACTTTGTATTATTTTGATATTCCATATAAGATTTAATGAATATTACGGTGTAAACTGGTGTCCGTCAAGATAGATTATTAGAAGGAATGTCTTTGCGAAATACGTGGAAGGTGGTCGAATGTTCTTTCAGCGAAGTCATCAAATTGCATAACGACGGGGTAGCTGGAAACAGATAGGAGAGGCCAAACGGGAGAGTACCGTAATTAACGACTTACGATTACGGAAAAATCACCCCTTCGTTCGATTCCTTCCTTGGGCATTTCGTTTTGCTAAACTGTCGGATCGGTAATTCGGGTGTTTTTGGGTTTTCTTATTTATTCACCAGTTTATATAAATTATGATCGGCTACATGCATCAAATAGATTAACATATGCGAACAGCGCGGCGGTGCCGCCTGCAATTAGTTTCCAAACTCGATTCCCGTGAGGTCGACGTCCCCGGCGACGCGCATTCCGATGTAGTCGGAGGTCGGATTGCCGGTGCGGTGGGCGAACGTGCCGATACGCTCGCCGTCGACGAAAATTTGAATAGAATAGCTCTCGTTCAAAAGGACCAGATCAAACGCGATTTCTTTGCGAAATGGTTGCGGGCCTTCCCTTTCCTCGGCGCCCCAGGAACCAGCGATCTGAGAGTTACGCACGACCTTTAAAATATCCTATTTTATGCGAAAACGGAACAGCCGCAGGGAACCTGTTTGTCGCCCAGGCGAGGGTTGAAGTGGAAGAGGACGTCGCCGTTGCTTCCAACAAAGTCAATGTTGAAACGGTCGCCTTTAGGGATACCGTAAACGTATACCCGTTGTCCGTCACGCAAGTGGCCGCCGTCGAATCGGGTCTCGAAAGGAAGCTGATAGTAGCGTCCTCCCCAGTGAACGCCGCTCAGAGTCACGTCACCCTTCACCTGCATGTGGTCGATTGTGTTGAGGGGAACGCGGATCTCGAACTCGGCGATCTCCTTCTGGTTGGCGAGGATTTCGAATTTATCCTCGTGCACGCGGATCTTCAGGTCAAACTTCTCGCCGGTCTTGAACGGATTCCCAACGCGCTTCTCTTTTCCCCACTCGCCGCCCTAAACGATCGTCAACGAGTGTGAGGATGAAGACACGAGAGATTACGGTCATCGTGTTCAGCACCACTTTTCCCTCGTCAAAGCGAAGATTGACGTGTAGAGCAACTTGTCCGACGTGGGCGCTGATTTCCGAGGCGCCGCTAAGGAGGTTTATCTCTGCGCGCGCGGCGTCCTTGTTGACGACTCCGTGGATGTTGAGGGTCTGGCCAGGTGAAATTTCTGAGCCGAGTTTTGAAGTGAAGGGCACAGGAACGGCAACATCTCCGGGATGACTCTGAAACGCGTTTGGGAGTAAAAGTAAATAGCGACCTGCGATGCTTCTGCGTAAACAAGGAGAGCGAGCAGCAGAGCGAAAGTCGGCTCTCATTGCATTGTTTTGGAAGCATTTGATGCGCCCGGGTCATGAGAGCTCACACAGGAGAGGAAAAGTTCCAGAATTCAGCATCTCAATGACTCACCATGACTGCAGATCGAACGAAACTTTGTTGACAACCGCGACTGCCAGAAAGTGAAATGCGAATGCGCTGCTGGTTGGCGTCGTCGACGTTTTTCGGCGCTTCGGGGCTCCTCCTCCTGGCGAGTTGTTTGCGTTCGCTGTTTTGTCGCCGCGAAGGGAAACTCCCGTGGAAATGTTGTTGTTGTTGACGAGGGCGTCGAATTTCGACCGAATGGAGCCAATAGAGGCAGCAGATCGACGCGATTATGGGTCGTTTTTATTGCTTTGTGCAGAGAATCCGAAGCGGACGTCCGAGTGAACGCGCAGATGAGAAAACAACGCTGAATCACCTGATTGTGTGAGTCACTGCGACTCTGGAGGTTGACCTGAGAAAGCGAGCTGCGCGATTGATCATCGCGAGAAGAGCGAAACGTGAAATTTGTTGGAAGTCGGGTTGTGATTCTTCTTAAAAATAGAAATCGAAACAGGAATCTGAAGAGAAAAACAAAGTCTGAAAGCAGGAGAAAACAGATTTCCTCTGCTGTGAACGAGTGCGCGCAGAGGACGGAGATGTTCTTCCAAGATCAGCACGCATTGTCGGTCCGCTCTCGTTCCTCCTCCAAACCCAAAAACGAATGTTCTTCCGATGCGAATCATAGAATTTCTGGAATTCTGTGTATCAGTGACTGTATCCTTGTTTGTTCCACAATTCGGCGTCGATGTTCATCTGAACTTCCAATAAACAATCTCGCACTCAACGTCTCGGCGTTCATTTCGTTCTTTCTAACGCATGTCGTGGCTCCGCCTAGGTTGCCGCTCTCCACTGCGGCGAGCGGGTTTGAGGGCGCGTAATACAGAGACGCGGGAAACGAGCGTGGTTTGAATTGACCATGAAATGTCACACGATTCGTTCATTTCTCGTGAGATTCGAACAAATTTCCGAATTTCCATCGATCGGGGGTTCAGGTGTCGTTGTGTTTGCAGCGCTCTGTACGCAGTGAACGGCGAACAGCGACGAGGAAGTGCAGGAAACGCTGTTCTTCAGTTTGAAACTTGAATCGCGGTGTAACACTCACATCTGTGGTTATGATTGCATTTGAAAAGGCCGAGGCGTCGCGAACCTCGGCGGGAAATGCAATTGAGGATCAGAAACCGCTTCTTCTCGTCGCTGTCGACTGTTTGGATCTCGCCACTGACCCCACACTCTCGATTGTATCGATGGTCGAGAAAACGAACGGCTTGCTGTGAAACACCTTAAGCTCTAGCCTCATGACATCTGTTGGTTTATCCCGTTTCTGCTCGCTAATTGCCCTCGCAGTGCATCGAAGTGTAATAGTGACCAAAAAAGAGGCCGTGCGACGCACGAAGAAATCCTTTTTGTTTGAGTTACGCGTCAACACAAAGGAAGAGGTCACTCCCGAGCCACTTGACGACATACGGTGCCCAACAGGTAGCGCAACGCCAAAAACGGCGCGACGAAGATTTTTGGTTTCCGCGGGAAGAAATGCTAATTCGCAGTCGCACGAGTCAGAGATTGCAACGTGGTAATCTGGCTCCCGAGGGATCGACAGAGCAGATGACTATCTCTCCCCATTTACACGCGATTTCGCTGCTTATGGATCTTAGCGCACCTGGTCGCACATCCCGCGAACTCTGCAAGATGATCCGGGGATTAGAATGACACTTGGCTGGGCGTGAAGCTTCATCTGCTGCCGATCTGCGGCGTTTCTGCAAGAATCCACGACCGCGCATCACCAGAGAGTCCTTCCATCAACCGTCGCTCCTTCTGCTCGCTCTTCTTGCCGTTCCAGCGCGCTTCCTTGCAACACGTTAACCCCAATCGACCCACCGCATTCTTCATCTTCTTCCCAATTTCGTTCACCAAAGAACCCTCGGAATGACATCGATTCCTCCGCTTCAATCGTATTTTCTACTTTTTGTCTCTTCTAATCTCATTAGGCGTTTCGTCGCTTCTCGAACTCCCTCCAATTAAGCGCAAATTCAAATCGCATCCTCGTTGTCCCAGCGCGTAATTACGCGCGTTGACCCCGGCGAGATTGCGTTCATCAATTAGCAATCTTCCTACCGCCACAGATGACCAGAAGGCGATGGCTTCAGAGTCATGAGAGGACTCCATTTCCGCGCTTAGTGCCTCCGTTGGCCTCCGCGAGTTGTCGACATAAGCAAACGAATAAAGCGAAAAGAGTCCGCGATGTCGATTGCGTCGACGCGAGCGGAGCGCGATCAATTGACTATGCACAGCGCTCCGAACGCTGGAAGACCTCGAAAACACTGAAAGTCAACAAAAACAAGAACAGAATCGTGTAGCGGAGATCCTCCGCCTTCGAAGAGTGAAAAACGCTGCGCGATCCGTGCGGAATTCACGGAGTTAGCGCGGATTCTTGTTGCCTCTTGTGTTGAGGGCTGATGTGGAGCGGCCTCAAAAACGCATTGGAATTCATGTTTTGTTGTTTCGGCGCTTTTCACCGCGTGGCGCCGCTTTTTCTCTTCCAGGACGCAATAGTCGCGCATCCTGAATCTTTGAATTTCACGCACAAATTAGCATTCATCTTAAAAAATTGAGTGAATTTCCCACAAAATCTGGCTTAATCCTGCTGCATCTTCGTTCAGAAAACCGTCCGCCAAGTGATTCTAAGGGAGCACGAGTGCAGAAAGATTCTCTATTATCCTGCGGGACTCTCGTCGATATTCGTTGATTCCTTCAGAAGTTACAGCGCGTATGCGGAGAGCTTCTAACACAACGCGCGGTCGAAACTCCCTCGTGCGGGCGGACCTAGAGACTGAGTCCCGGCGAGCGCATCGCGGCCGCTATAAAAACGCGCGCAGCGAACGCGGTGGCGTCTTTCTTGGTCGGTCGTGCTCTCGGACCTTCCGCTCTCGCCCCGTTCTCTCCTCATCGATCGATCGTTTCAGAAAATGTCCGTCGAAGAAGCCGCGTCCTCGGTCTCCGAACCCAAAGTGCGCCGTAAGGCCGCCGTTAAGGCTACCGCCGCCACCACAACCACCAAGAAGGTCGCCAACGCCAAGGATGCGTCAAAGACCAAGAAGGAGAAGAAGGTCTCCAACCACCCAGGCTACCTCAACATGATCGTCGCTGCGCTCAAGGGCCTCCAAGAGAAGAAAGGATCCTCGAAGGCGGCCATCGTCAACTACATCCTCGCGCACTTTGACGTCGGAAGCGACAAGACCTGGGTGAGTATCGATTGAGCGCCTAATTTTGCTTATTCCCGTTCGATTGCAGCTGAACACGAAGATCAAGCTGGCGATGAAGAGAGGCCTCGACTCCAAGGCGCTCCAACAGGCTTCAGGCAGCGGAGCCACCGGCAAGATCCGTCTGCCGATCAAGCAGTCCGCCGCCAAGACCGTAGTCGCTCCCAAAGTGAAAAAGGCGCCAAAGAAGGTCGCTGTCGCGAAGAAGGCTCCCGCCGCGAAGAAACCCGCGACCCCGAAAGCAAAGAAAGCCGTCGCTCCCAAGAAGGCAAAGGCGCCCGTTAAGCCAGCGGTCGCGAAGAAGTCAAAAACTGTAGCGAAGAAGACCGCAGCAAAGCCTAAGAGCGCCTAAGAAGAGCCGCACGAATACCGTAATCATAGAGTTGATCTCAAGCAGTCGTGTATTTTGTCTCCGCTCGTTGTTTTCGTGTACAGAATAACCACTTTGTGTTCAATAAACGTCTCTAACGTCGACAAAGCGAGGCGATCAGAAGGCTCCGTTGCGCTATCGGAGGGCGGCAGAATGAGGCGCTGATAAAGAATTCAGTCGTGCCGATCGAGGAATGCGCGCGTGGCCATCTTCTCGAGTGTTCGTGCGTTGTTCGAGTTTTTGCGTCGAGTTGTCGGGGGTCATTCTGTTCAAAGTAGCTTCAGGGCGAGAGGAGCGAGGATTGAGAGACAAAAATGGTTAGATTTATGATTTCTGACGCCGTTTACAACCGTTCACGTCAGCGAGTTAACCAGCTGACTTCAGAAATCGACCGCCATTCACGGCAAACACGGAATGATCGCAGGTCTTTGAGTCGATCTTTGCGAATTGGCGCCTTGAGTGCACTTTCAAAGGAGACGCTTTTGTGTGTTAGCGCAAACAGAAAAGTGCGATTTTCGCATGGAAATTCGTGTTTTGTGGTTGTCGATGGCGTCTTAGGTCGGCAAACCCGGATTAAACGCATAGAATTAGATTTAATCCGAAATTAGCTTTTTAAAGCAATTGGTGTGTTCAGAGAGAAGTCATTCTAGAATCCCACGGCCCTCGCAGCCCCGGCGCAGTCAGTATTTTCTGGAATCGCTCGCTCTCTGACCTGCACGTCTTCCCTCTTCCTACAGTTGTTTTGAGTCAATTTCCCGCTCTCTTATCATTCAGCGCCGTTTTGTCACTTGAGAGTAATCAGTTCTTTCTCCATTGAAGTCGTGTTTTCAAGATTTTCATTCCAAACGCCGCGGATAAACCAACATTTGAGAAGAGCAAACAACTTCCAATTACTCACCTCCGCTCATTACACGTCTTCGCACATCCCAGCTCCAAGTAGAGTGCTCTCCAATAACCAAAACAACTAATCATCACAGTCCAAATAAATAGACCCCGCTCACCGGAGGTGTCGTCGTCTGCAGCGCCGTCTTCCACCCCCACCAAGTGTTTACCTCCCGCGAATCCTCCGCATCTTCCGCGGTCGTCTCGCTGTTTGTGTTCCTCCGCGACGACATTTCGATTCGTTTGACTTCGATTCGATGATAACGACGACGGTGATGACTCCGGAGAGTCACATGGGAAACGAGGCGCGAGCAGTCGGACGCAGCGGAGTTTCCGGGTGCAACGGAACGCTGATTCCACGGCGGCCACGTGCGTTCTGTCGGATTCGCGTGGCAAATGGCGAATTCCTATCTGCGTTAATCACTTTTCGTTCTCTGAATCACTCGATTCGTGTTTCAATTCGTTTCTTTGATTGCTTTTAGGCGCGCTTTCTCCGTCAAACCCGCGTTTCTGTTTCTTCCCGACCACTTTTGTGCTCGATGCTGATCAATATTGAGTTTCGCGAGTTTATTTGCTCTTTCCGGGTGCATTTTGCAGTGATCCTTCACCCCTCCTGCACGCAAATCTCATAGGATTAAGGCTTGCAGGCAGTAATTCCTCTGTACTCTTCGCTTTTTGTGCAGAGAGGAACGAATTGTTATCTCGCGTCCACCGAAATCAAACAATCATCGCTTGATTCCCATTAACCGCTCACTTCCTCCGCTCCTTCCCACTCGTCGACCGCTTTTCCGCCGTCTTCTGCGTCCTCCGCACTCTAAACTCTGCTTGATCGCGCGGATTACGCGCGCATTCGTTTGTTCTTCAATGACGAAATCGACTCCACGAGAACTCTTTTGCAGAAATCACTTTCGAAATGATGACCGAAAGTGTCGACGTCCCTCCAGCGGAGTCTTCCGCCGCCGTCCCAACCATCCAGAACCACGAGGCGCCTACTGTGGCCACTCTAGAACCTTCAGCTCCTCAAACGAGAAGACATTCCGACCCGATTCTGCCTCCTCCGCCGCCAAATTCGCCATACGCGTTCCCTCCAACCTACGAGGAGGCGATGGCGTCGAAGGCGCTCGAGGAGGGCGACATCACTCCCGAAATCCGCGCCTATTTGGAGAGGAGAGGGACGGATTTGCCCGGAAGAACGCGGAGAATCGCTCCTGGTGAGTTTTGTGAGCGGAATCGATCGTTGCATCGCAAAACACATGGGCGCGGTCGCGGTCTAAAAACGGCACCACTGATTGCGTCTTAGGCGGTGACGTAACGGGAATTAATTGCTGCGTAGTGTGGACTCTGTGGTCACAATGGTCGAATCAGCAAATCTTTTGTTCTAAGCCGCGAAAATGTGTAATCGTATTAATCAGAGATGATTCGGTCGCACCTTCGAAGTCTCTTATCGACAAAATCAAATAAAAAAGTCGTCAAATTTTGGTTTTTGGTTAAAAATACCTTCTATCTTCTTGATCCTCTTAAAAGCTCTCATTTGAGGATTTCCAATCATCGACATCTCAACCTTAACGCTTCGCATTTCAGAAGATCGAGCTACGGAACCTCCTCGCGAACGACTTTCGAGTCGATTCTTCGTGCGGAAGCGAGTCTTCATCTTCCGCGCGTGTCTCTACACCTTCATTCTCGTCCTGGTCATCGCTGCCATCGTCATATCCGTCATGAAGGCCGACAGTCACATGGGCGGAAGCAACAGTCCCACGACCACCTCATCCCCACGACCTTCTTCCGGGAGATACGACCAGCGTCGCATCTTCTAGCGCCGTCTTCGGGAATTCTGTACATATCGCTGTTTCCTTTAGTAAATAAATCGATTCGATCGTTCTTCTCGCGGCTGCGACGTTCGAAATCCTCCGCCGAGTGACCTTTCCAGTTCTGTCGCGCATCCAATCGATTTGAGATCCCTTCGGGCGACGCGCGAATCGATGCGTCGTGGTTTCGGGTCACCTTCAGTCTCGCAAAATGCTCATCGCCGTCCCCCTCCTCCTTCTCTTGACGTCGCACGTCGTCTCTTCCACCTATCGTCCCTGTGACGGTATCCTCGGTCCATAGAGCCTCGCGGATTCAGCTCTCGATTTCAGGCAAATCCAAACTCGGAGGTCCGTGTGACATCAACGCCGACTGCGACAACAAAGGATCGGTTTGTCTGCGAGGGAGATGCCGCTGTCACGCGCACTACGTCGAAGTGGTCGACGACAAAGGCATGAATCCCTCGTGTCAGAGACGTGAGTCGAAATCTTGCCGTCAGATCCAATTCGCGTGCGTTTAGTGCCTTCTAAGATCGGAGCGGAGTGCTCTGTGAAGTGCAGAGAGCCGCTGTTCTGCAGGAATGGACGATGTCAGTGCGTGCAACGAGGATCCACGTCGCTGCGGAACGGCGAATGCGTCACAGGTGAGTTCGACCGCGTTCTCTCAGTTTCGCCTTTGTAAATCAATTCTTAAATACTTGCATAGCGCAAAGCCGATAGCGCGCCGACTGCGCTGCCTACAAGCTTTTCTCTTTCAGTTTCGCGCGTCGGCGACCGTTGCTCGCGTCACTACGACTGCACGGCGCCGTTCTCCGCGTGCCTCAACTCGCAGTGCGTCTGCATCTCCGGAACGGTGCAGCAGGGCTCCAGATGCGTCGCCGCAGCAAATTGTCCTCTCGGAGGCGCTCCCAGCGGTAGCTGCGTTCGCAAAGCAAACTTGGCTCAAGTGCACAACTTCGTGCCGGATTCCGACGATTGTCCCGCAGGCTACGTGTGCATCACGTCCGAGGAGTCTCCGACCGGCCACTGCTGTCCGAAGGTTTGCCCGCTGGGCTCTCACATCGACATCAACTACTCGTGCGAGCCGAACGCAAACTCCTCCACGAAATGCCCTTCCGACACGCACTACTGCTACCGTATCTCAGGTGAGAATTGCGATTCTTCCGCTTTGCACAATGAGTTTCAGATGGAGGATTCTCGCAGGCGAGTTGCTGTCGCCGACCGTGCAACGCGTTCGCTCCAAACGCGCTCTACCTCCACGGAGAGTGCGTTGCTCGTGGGCAACTGAATTCGGAGTGCTCGCAGGACAGCCAGTGCGGAGGAGGCGAAGGAATGGAGTGCGTTAGCGGGAAGTGCGTCTGCATGAAGTCCTTCCACCCCTTCACCGATGCCATCACGCATCCCATCAACAATCCCAGCCAGCTGTGCGCGAAGGACTGCGAAAAGGTCGGTTTTTTGAACGCAGAAAGCGGTTTTATTTACAAGATGGATATTCTGTGGCCTAAGTACTTTCTGGGTCCAATCTACGAGTTTTCCCCGTCGAGCTCTTCACTCTTCACGTAGACGGAGCAGTTTTCCTGCGGGACATCATCGCGAATCGCTTCCAATCCTCCCTTGTACTCCGCCGATGGAGAGAACTCGCAGTCGCTGTTGGCATAGAAGGTGGCAGGCACTCCGTATCCGTTGAAGTATTCCGCTGCCGTGGACTCAAAGTAGGCGGATTGGAGAGGAGAGACGGGATGAACGGACTGAGGGAAGACGGGTTGAGCGAGATTGGCCAGGGGAGCGCTATTGACGAGTTTGTACCTCGGATCGATGTACGGAAACGCTGGCGCGTAATTTGCGTTCGGAGAACTTTGCTGACGCCGGGACTGCGGGGTCACGTAGACCGACTGCGGCCCCTGAGTCCCGCAGGGAATCGCTGATGATTCGTTTGAGTTCTGACGTGGATGCTTCCGTTTCGCCTGTTCCGGCGCCTCTTCTTTGCGTTTCCGACATCTTATCGAGAGATCGTCTTCAGTTGGCGGCGTCAGAATTCCGCACGAAGTGAAGCTGGATTGCCCATCCGCCCACTGCATGAATCGGTCGACCATCATGTCAAGCATCTTCGCGTCCGGCATGTCCCTCCGCGTGGTCTCCAGATTCACACTCGTGCAGCGCTTCTCCACAGATTTCTTGAATTTCGCGACGTACGCGGGGTCGCTGGTCAAGCGGTAGAGTCCGTCGCTGATCTTCACAAAGTACTTTGTCGTGCAAAAGTTGTGACGCACCGACTGCTTCCACGTGTCTTTAGTGCGCGTCAGTCCGGGAAAATACTCCCTGAAACGAAAACTGTAGGACCAAGACAGGCAAGCGCGGACGGACTTACTCGTAGAATGCGTACGACGAGCTGTTCGACGCTCGCTGATCGGGTGAGAAGAGAATTGCGAACGCGTTGAGCGTGGCGTAGGAGAGACCGGTTTGCGCTACCATCGCGAGTGAATCACTTTGTTGTGATCAAAAGCGCAATTTCGAAACGATATACGCGAGCATTGCGATGCAAACACGGAAAGCTGTTAACATCGTTGCTTTCACACTTTTCTGCACGCCTGTTTCTGGGACGAATGCCTGAACGATTCTTGTGAATTATCGAGAGAAGCAGAGGTGATCTTACAAGGAGAAACTTCTCCATTGCGGCGATTCGCTCTTAGCGCAGCAGAAGATTTGTCCTCATTGTCGGTCCTAAAAATGATCAACTGAAATCCACACGATGGTCATGCGGTCGCGTATCGCACAAATGAATTCTACATGTTAAAAACAAAACAAATTGTGGCGCTAAACCGCTTCAAACTGCATCCGATCGGTTTCGCAGCAGTGCGAAGTGATGCTAATACACTAACAACTTGTAACTTTACAACGATCCAATCGACCTCCGTTTCAGTCGAGTCTCTCGCGCGACACCTCCTGCCACAACAAGGTGCCTCTCGGGGCTCACTGTTTCGTTCAGGAGCAATGTCCCTCCAACTCCGGCTGCTACAGAGGACGCTGCTCCTGCAGATGCTCTTACCAACAGAAAGACGACAAATGCATCCCGCTCCCCCCGCCACCAACGACGCCCGCGCCTCCTCCATGTAAGTCGCCATTTCGCCCTCTCAGCTCTACGCGCTCTTTCAGTGGTCGTCCCTGGACTTCCTATCTCCGGCGGCTCCGACATCCTGAAGCTCTTTGGCAATTTCTTCAACGGCGGCCAGTCGCGCGCGCCTTTTACGGCGGCCGGATGAACGTTAGAAATGTATTGTACGTATCAAAAAAAATTTATTGCGATCATTACGGTAACCGTGAATACGATGAGGAAGGCGACGACACCGACACCGATGACGAACGCGGAGAGCACTTCGCAACGGTGGTACCAACGGTACCTGTGCTGATGGCCGATGACTGCAATCGTGGCTGAACTGAGCGCACTGGGGCGAGGGAGAGACTCACATTGGTAGGGATCGGAGTAGGAGATCGATGAGATCGGGACAAGTACGGAAGAGCGCGTTGATTGCGCGTGCGAGTCCATAAAATCAAGAGAACGCGATTTGCTTGTGCGCGGTCGGTTGGCCCGAGTCATAAAACAGCGCCCGGGGAGGACAAAACAAACAGGAACGCTGTGAGTAAACGGATTATCGACGTAAACAGCGAATCGCAACGAGCAGACAGCAGCTTTGTGGTGCACTTGGTGCACTTGAAACTCCGCAGAGGGCGTTCGCGTTTCAAAATCGAGCAAAAGCATTGAATCGCCAGCGAGCGAGCAGAGCGTCAATTTTGAATTTTACTCCACGCGGAATCATTTGCGAAGAAAATCGCTGTAAATCGCTATCTGATAGCAAAGAATACGCGCTATTTTCCACCAACGCGATGAAATCCCCAAGAATACGGGTTTATAAAGTTTCAGAGAAAAACTAATCGACGATAGCATCGCAACATTCGCATTTATGTCCGCGTTTCTGTTCCAAACAAACAATGGATACGGTGCCTTTCGCCTTCTGCGGTGCCGTCTGCGCCACGTCGCGGCATCTGAACGGATTGATCGACGCGTCGTCGCTCAACCCTCGATTCGAACTCTGGAAAGCAGCCGTTCAGATGCGCGTCGATGTAGACCTGGAAGTGGGTTTCTTTGATGGTCACAGTGCTTACGGGATCCTGCAACTTCCCGAAGACGTCCACGGTTACATCAGCTTCCAAGACCTGAGGGCGATTGACAAGCGACGCCTTCGCGTAATAAACATCCAGATTGGTGTGTACAAAGCGAGGTTCCGTCACCTAACCAGATCGACTCCCGAAGAAGTGAAGGCGGTTCTCAAGTACTCACTCCGCTTTGTCAATAAGGCTGATTTAATGATTCGCGAGAACGAAGAGATTCCAAGCGCCTTTTTAACCGAATTGGTCACTTGCAGATCGCCATTTGTAACTATCGGCGTGTTCGTATATTCGGAGGAAATCGCCGATTTCCTGAAGATTCAGATGCAATCTGATTGTTTGAAGGAACTTAGGATGCCCCGCAAAGCAGCGTCATTCTTGAAGGACGAAATACAGCACTTTAAGAACAACGGCGGCTCTTTCTTCGGTTATCTCGGCCTACTCTTGTGTATTTCTGCCCCCGTTGTGAAGATATAGGCCGTCACTGTGGAGTGGGACGGAAATAAACCAATTTGTTCATGCTAATGAATGTGTTTTCTATTTTCTCCATTCTTTAAAGAATTTTAAAAAAGGAGATCAGAGTTGATGATATTAGAAATCAGGCGACACGGGGTATCTTGTTCAGCTGAGCATTTTACCGCTAACTCTCCAAACCGAGCTTCTCGATGTTGGATTGTGAGCAGCCGCATGCGAATCAACACAACGACGATGTCGTCACCGCAGCACCGACCACCGACGCAGAAAACTGTTGCCCGCTCGCCGCAAGCAAAGTCGACTGAAGACCGCAACGACGCTCTCTCCCGTTGTTTCAACAAACGCGATGGAAATACGGGTTGGTGAAGTTCCAAACAAAAAACTACAAATTCACGTTTACATCGACGGTCGTATTTCTGATGTTCCGCATCGAAAGCGATGCTCCATTTCCTCCCGGCCAGAGGGTGCTCGGCCAGCATCGCATCAACTTGACAAGCGATGCCAAATATTCACATTTAAACCGAAAATCCACCGCACAAACAGCAAGTGCATTCTCCCAGTGAACCAAAACGTCAAAGATGGAATCGTCAACCTCCGCCAAATTCTCAGGAGCCTTGAAAAGCGTCGCGGAGCCTACAACCAGCGACGTCTCTGTGGCGCCCGTTGCCGGCGTTGACTACGACGACGACCCCGCGAAGAACGTCTACGTGAAGGGCTTCGGACCCATGATGACCGACGATCTGCTGCGCGTTTACTTCGCCCGTTTCGGGTCGATTCAGAGTTGTGTCGTGATGAAGGACGACCGCGGCGTTTCCAGAAACTTCGGATTCGTCTCCTTCAAGACAGAGAAACAGGCGCGGAACGCCATTCGCTTGATGAACGAGGCGCACATCGCCCCCGGAATGAAACTCGTTGTCGCGCAGTTCCAGAGGAAGGAGGACCGAGTCGCGACGCTGAAGGAGAATATTGGAAGCCAGAAGGTGAATGTGCTTGTGCGCCACCTGGCAAAGGGCACCAGCGAGAAGATGCTCGAGGAATTCTTTGCGAAATTCGGCGAAGTTGGGGAGGTGAAGATCACGAGGACGTTCGGTGGAGCCGGCGAATGGCACGGACGCGTCGCCTTCTCAACCTACGCCGCAGCGAAGGCAGCAGTCAGGAAGTCGTTTGGTACGCAGCTGTTTGGGAAGACGCTCTTCGCGACGCTGCAGGAGAGCAACAAGAAGAGGGGCGTTCACGTGTGGCCTTCACCGTTCTTCCCGGGAAGCATCCAACACGAGATGCCTGCGAGCTTCCCGTTCCCGCCGCCCACAGTCACGTCGCTTCTTCAGGATGTAGCGGCGAAGCTCTCGACGCTCTCTCTGCAACCCGCCGATGGTGCGTGAACGCCGCAATCACGGACCGATCTTCAGAAAAATTGTATTTTCACGATTCTTTCGTTTGTTTTAAGCTTTCATTCTTTCTTCTTTGAAGCGATAAACGATGAAAACAACAAAATCTGTTGACATTAGGAGAAGTATTCGCTTTAGGCTTCCTCGCCGCTCTTCAAAGCGACGAGTTCGTATTTGTTCTCGTTGTCGTCCGGCACGTGGAATCCGACCGCCAGCTGGTAGATCCAACCCCCGAGGACGCCTCCAATCATCGGACCAACGATCGGGACCCAGAACCACGAGGTGAACTGGGTGAACGCCGCGCTACCGTAGATCAAGATAGCAAAGAGCCGGGGTCCGAGGTCACGCGCTGGGTTGTAGGGATAACCGCAGTTGAAGGCGAAAGCCGTGCCGATCATAACAAAGCTGAGTCCGATGAGCATCGGGTGCGTCCACGAGGGGTAGCTGTTGCGTTTGTCGGTGATGTGGCAGATGAAGATGCAGAACAGCGCGGTGCCGATGATCTGAAAACGGATTATGCACACGTAACGCGACTACCGTAACCAACGTTGTCGGTGAGGCCGTTGAGGGCGCCGAGGTGAGCGCCTGGAAGCGTGGCGAAAACTCCGATCGTCGCGTTGTCACCGGAAACGACGCGGACGCCGCCGTCGAAAGCGTTCAGCGCATCTGAATGAGTGCTATGAGTTTTTTAGAACTGTAAATTACCGTAGTAGACGACGTAGGTGAGCGCGGCCCGACAAACGCTCCGAGGATTTGTGCGACGCAGTACAACGCGAATTTGACGAAAGTCATCTGCCGGAAGCTGAAGAACATAACCGAGACGGCGGGATTAATGTGACCTCCTGAAATAGAGATTACGGTCGCGACCTCCACTACCGTACCCACCAGAGAGTTTAGCGGTGATGGCGATGCCGAAAGCGACGGCGAGTCCGACACCGATGTTGATGTTGATCATCTTGTTCATCGCTCCCTTCGAGAAATGCTCCTGCGCCACGCAGCAGCAGATGACCAGCTAAACGGCGGCGATCATCTACGTGTGCAGCAGGGCTACGGTACTTACGAGGAGGATGGCGGTTCCCACGAACTCGCCCAGAAGGGCTTTGCCGAGGGCGCTCTTGAGAGAGAGTTTCGATCGCAACGTGTCCAACATTTCTGAAAACGAGCGAGTGGCGAGGCGGCGGAATCAAAAAGGAAATGAACACGGAGAGATCGGCACAAACTAGTTTTCCGCAGGTCGCAAATCGTCGATCTGCGGAGAGGAGGGCGCCGCTGTTACACAGATGGAAATGTTGCAAAGTGATTTTTGGATCCAAAGGACTTTGCGGAGGGGACGCGCGCGTGTGGCGATGCGGAATTGGAATTGAGGACAAACAGATGGACTGAAAGGGAAAAGGTTAAAGGGGAACAAATATTTGAGGTCTTCGAGGGTCAAATCAGGCGCGCACCGAACAGTTTCAGATCTGCGCCAGCGCGAAACTCCAAAACACGTTGCTGGGTGCACTTTCGGCGCTCAATTAATCATTTGAAACGATCGCGTGAGTGATGAAGACAACTTCAGCAGCGGCGCCAAGGTCGCGGAGATTATGAAAAAGGTAGATTGATTGCTTCGAGCTGGAAACAAGGAAAAGGGCGAATGCAACACCTTTTAAAGGCCCCAGAGAGGGAGAGGGGAGTGACGACCCTGAAGTGCAAATTGTATCGGGTGCAGTCGGAATCCTCGATTATGCGCGAGCGAGTGGAAACGAATCCGATTAGCGGAAACCGCATTGATATGGAAATTCGATCCTTTACACTTCGCCGACCCGGCAATCGTGCGAGAACGCTGTTTGGAGGAATTCTGTGTGCGCCGGAAGGATGAAGTCCCGTGCCCGCTGAAAGGAATCGCAAGAAGGTCGGCATTACAGTTCTCTGGGGGAGACGTGTGATGAGGGAAGCGGTCACAAACGGTCAGATTGAGAAGTGAATAGACGAGATCGGAGGGTCGCGGTACCCAGAGCAAAGCCAAATCCTTGTTTTGATCAACGCTGCCGAGCTCTTCTCATCAAAACATAACTGCAATCTCCACAAACAGCCCGGTACGCGCGATGAATCAGTTGTTGTGAGCGCTGGAAAGCAGACAGGATCGTCTATTTCAAACTTTCAAAATCGTCGAATCGAGCGAGCGAGAAGGTCGGAAGTTTGCAACGCGAAGAGCAACGCGCGAAAGACGCGAACGTTTCTCTCGACGCAATTAGTGACTTCTCGGGACATTGAATTTGACACAAAAACGGTGACTCGTAGCGCAAACAAGTCACAAGAGAACGAGTTTAACGATATTTTGGGAACTGATCATCCGGAAGAATGGAAGGCGTTCTGACCGCCAAACGGAAAGGATTTGCGTGTGCGAAGTGACTCATTCGTTGTTTTTTGAATGAACGCAGAAAACAACGTTACGGTCAATGGGAAAACAACGCGATTTTAGGGTTTGAAGCCAAAGAACATTCCTGTCACGGATCGCTGCTGTTTTGCTCGTTGGAAGCACTGCTTCACGCTAGTCCGATTGTTCTGCGGGGAGCTGAGACGCGAAAGTGATGCTCTGGAAGCCTTGGACTTTGCTGCCGCTTCGACAAATGACCGAATGAGAATGTTTGTTGCTGAAAACAGGAGATTGACTCGATCTTTCGCAGATCTGCAACATGCAGAGTGAAACAATCGCCGATGCAACCAATCGCGGTGAACTTTCGGGGCTAAATGTCAAGTTGTGCACCAACAGTTCTGAGGTGTGGATTCGACCATACAGAGAGGGAGAGCAGCCCGGATGATAGGACAATTTCCCTCATTTTCACTAAAACAGCTACGACTGACTGCTAATGTGTTGTTTTTCTGAATTCACTCGACCGCCATTGATCCTCCGTTCAATAGGAGATCACCGATCGTGATTCATCTCTCAAAACACCCGCATTCTCGAGTGCATCAGTTCCTCCCGCCGCCGTTCCTCATCGTGAACTCCCGCGACGCGAACAACTTTTCCTCTTTTTGTGTGCGAACCTGTTCGCCACACTACTCGCCGCCACTCCGAAGAGGCGAATGCGGGCGCCGTTGTGAATCACGACGCCTTCTGTCGTGCGGCGAAGACATCAGGCGGTGTACAAACATCCGTCGACAAATCGCTCGCCCTTCGACGCGAAGACGAGTCGAGTGATCATCTCTCACAAGTCATCGGCTGCGGCGTGTTGTTAGGCGGCGTGTTTCCATCGTTTCGCTTTTCAGAAATGAAGCTTCTTCTCCTCCTCATCGTCGCGCTCTTCGGCGTCTCCGTCGCCTTTCGTCAACAATCCGTAGGAATCCGAGGTCGTCTGCTCTGCGGCACGAAACCGCTCGCTGACACGCAGATCAAGCTCTGGAACAAGAACAAGCTCGGTAAGCACCGGGTATAATCCCCGAATCCTCTCGAGGGCGCTTGCTTAATCCGCAAGCAACGTTCATTAAACTCACAAATCCCCAAATGAGGTCACATCGCGTCATTGCAGGCACCGACGACCAACTCGGCGCGGCCAAATCCGACGCGCAAGGAAACTTCGAACTGAGCGGAGGAGTCGGCTCCGTGTTCGACATGAACGTTCACTTGAAGGTCTACCACGACTGCGACGACGGCATCAAGGTGAGTCGAGATCTCATCGCACGTCGTCTATTTAATCGCCGTTTCAGCCCTGCCAACGCAAAGTGGACCTCGGAGTGCCAAGCGAGTACGTGACGCGCACTGAGAAGGTAAGTGAATTGTGTTGTTTCGGGGTTAACAAAGCAGTGCAATGCAGGTTACACGTTGGTTTGAAGCTGGTACGATGAACATGGAATTCAAGTTCCCCGATGAGGAGCGCAGCTGCATCAACTGATTCTCGAGATTATTTTGACCGCGAAACGCTAATAATAAAGATGTCATGACTCCTCTCCACCACACCCTTCTCGGCGCCTCAAACCTGTCCTAGATAAAGACGCGCGCGCGCAGCAGTTTTCTGTCTCGGAAAGTCATTCTGCGCTAATGGGAAACCGCGTTTCTGGCGATCACGTCGTCTGCTACGACTCGATCAATTCCTGTGCGTGAGGAGCGGAATCCGCGACCACGATCATTCCGCTGTTTAGGCAAATCCTTCTGCGAGAAATCCGAGTGCGTCTACGTCAGCAACTGCAATGGCAGCGGCGACAACCACTTTGTGTGCCTGCCGATCGACCCCCGGACGATCATGTGCGTTTCGTTTGAATCAGAGCGCGGGAATGAGCGGGGAACAATTCCCTCTTTAGGTACATAATGATAATCTCATTCTTCATCGTTCTCCTCTGCTGCTCGGGACTCGTAGCGTGCTACGTGTGTCGCGCATTCCGCTACTCCTTCTACCGCAACCCGATAAGAACGGAAGGCGACATCGTGTTCAATCAGTCGCGCGGCGTCCACGTGATGCCGCATCCCGCGAATGGCGAATTCCACTACCGCGACGGCGATCATCGCAACGAACACGACGTGCGACAGTACCGGATGGAGCGAAATGGATATTATTGACACGTGGATTGCGGTCAAACTGCGCAAAGTATAATAAATCTTTCATTTCGTAAGGCACTCGAGTATCACAAGTCAATTCGTAAATTTCAAACGTTCGGAGACCTTTTGCAAAACGGCTTTACCCGGTAAGTGAAGTGGAGAGGGCGGCAGAAGTCGCGGTTAGACGAAAACGCCCTTGCGGGGATGGAACCACAGGGAGAGGAGCGGTTTCCCCGTACCGATGACTGCGGAGTTGTGCATCGATTCGGGGTTCGTCACTCGTTTCTGCAAAGGAGCCAAGTTGTGCCTGATTGAGGGGAATCGACTCACCACATATTCGCTGAACTGGTCGGCCTCTCCTCGCAAGTAGGTCTCCTTCCGTTTGTTGAAGAAATTTCGACTTCCGACGATGCACGTGGCCACAAACAGCCACCCGCTCACCACAAGCAGCACTACCGTAACCCAACTTCCGTCCTCGATGCCGTTCCAGAAGATCCACGAACACGTGGTGGCGGTGAGGAGAAGTGAAGCGGCGATCAGCGCGAAAAGCCTTCGGTCGAGGATCGGCTCGCCGCGGTCGACCTCGAATTCGTCGATCAGCGCAGTCGTGGGGGTGTCGGCGGCGTCGTCGGAGCACGAGGCGCCCGAAATCTCGACGATCGTGTCGAGCGTCGGTGGCGGCCGACGCATCTGATACATGCGACTCAGAATCCTCTGAAAGGTGTCGCCGATGAGCGCGCTTTTCGCGCCGCGCAAACACGGCGGAAGACGAAGTCGCGGGTGGATTTGCGGAGGTCGGAACGCGACGAGTTCGCGGTGGCGATAATTGAAAAGATAAGACAAACCGATCGGAGTCAATTCGCGGCGCTTTCAAGTGCGCGAGAGGAAAACAGAATCACGCAGCGAAACACAAACGAAGTGGGAATTTGGGGATTGAGGCGCCGATTTGGAGAGCGACTTCTGTGGGAAGAACCGGTTTCCGGGTGCCTCCGGAGCGAAAACAAATATTTCGCCTCGTACTTGCACTCGGAGTGGCGTTTCGAGGAGTTGGAAGGTCGTTTCTCTCCTTTTGAAGCATTTCGAAGGAGATTACGCCGATCCTGTTTACGTTTTTGACGAAATTGGGTTAGAAGAGGCGATCTATTCTTTGGTAAATAACAGCTTTGAAGGCTTTTTCTATCACCACGATTAACCGCGGTCGAAATGGCGCTCTTTGGTCGTTTGCCACGCGCGCTAATTGTGGGTCATAACCTCGAAAACGACCATTTCGAATTGGAAGCCTCGTCGCTTCGCTCATAATCGTCAATTTCGGTTCGTGAAGAAGAAAAAGAAACGCTCGGCCCCTCGAGATGAAGAAATTGAAGAGCAAACAGCGATGAAGCAAACAAGAAGTGAATTAGGCGCCAACGGGAGGGAGTAATGAGACCATCGAGGAACCGAATCGAAGAAGTTCACGAATCGCGATGACGCGAGAGGCGCTTGTGACGACGAGGACGACTCCGGTTCCACGACACCGCGACGACGTATTGGCGCGGAGATGTATCGATAACACATAAATCGAACGACTCGTTGAGCGGAGAACCGTTCTGGAGGCCTTGAAACTTGGAATTCAACGATCGAGCGGCGCGTGATGGGGAGGAGGTTACGGTACATGGTGGTTTATGCAAATGTGAAGATAAAGGTTCATTGGGGAGGTTGGGTTGCATCGGAGGGGACGACGACCCAGTTACGCGAAGGCTAAATTGTGATCGAGTTACTCTGCTGGAAACAACGAGGAGGAGGAATTGACGCGAATTGATGGGCGATGAAATGGAGAGAAGAACGAAGCATAAAGGGAGGCAAATGGAGATGTCACGACGGTGATGGACGGCGTCGTTGACAGGTTTGAAAATATGGTGAGGAAGTCAATTTCAAAAAAATCATCGACCTCGGCAGGATTCGAACCTGCAATCTTCGGTTCCGTAGACCGACGCGTTATCCATTGCGCCACGAGGCCACACAACGGTGAGCTTGGGAATTGGTATAGGTGCATTGCGAAATCATTTGAGCGGAAATTCCTCGAATACAACAACAAGTGACTGTACGCATCGCAACGCTGAAATGCGAAGATGGCCACAAAAACGTCCTCCGCAGACGTGCGGGCGAAGAGTGATTCACGCGTTTCTTCAACAGACGAAAAAGATCGCGAAGTCGTCGTTCCTGAGTCGTTCGCGCACGCAATTTGTCATTCTTCGCGAAAATCCAAATGAATGCGTAACGACATCTCGTATTAATAATTGTTCGCGACGCACTGTCAGGCGCTGAGTCCTCCGCTTACCCGAGGACTCTTGCATCGGCGATTAGCGACGCTGATAGCTCAGCTGCTGCTGTCAAGAGGAGCGCGCGAGTCCCAAATACCAACAAAGGGACTTATGAGTGATCGCGGAGAGAGCACACACGACGAGAAGAGGAGTTGTTTGTTGCGATTAGACCGACGAAAACAGCGAAATTCTGGAATCGAAGCGCGCTACTGTGCAACCGAAGGGAATTTCGTTGCAGATTGCAAACATGCGGCATCGATCTTGTTTAGTTTGATGAATTAGGGTCGTTGGCTGATAGGCGACGCGGAATTGCTGCCAACAAGCTGCCTCCACCTCCCTTCGAGCCACAATGATTCGCCTTCGTGCATAATACAGCGTCAGCAGACAATGTGAGCTGGTGAGTGGCGGTTGGAGAGTACCATGAGGTTCTCGGGCAATTGAAGCGCAAAACAAATATTATTTATGAGTTGGAGATTGTCGTTTGCAGAGGAAAAACAGCGATTACTCTTGTTTTACGACGTGCGCAATAATCGCCTCCAAGAAGGCCGATTTTGGAGTGAAAACGGCGCCGGGGACACGGAAGCGGCCGAGATCGCGTGTCACTAATTGCAAATTGCGTCGCTGTAAAAAGCAAAATTTAATTTTTCGGATTGCAACTCCGAATTGGGTCACTTTCTTCGGTCAATAAGCTCCAACGACGACCGGAGTCAATAAAAAATTAATTGCGATTTCTTATTCGCTCCCCGGAGTCTCCTCGATGATTTGAGTGCACTTCCTAACGCGACGACCATCGGCGCTAGTTGGGGATCTCATCCAGCGAGTGGAGAGCGGGCGTACAATACGCGCGCAGCCCCGGAGGGAAGCGTTTTGTGGCTGCACAGGGCGGCGATCCATCCGCAAAAGCAATAAAATCACAAAAACGCCAGTCAGGTCCTCTCCCTCGACCCTCCAACGACCATCTGGATCGATCCGCGCGCAGCTGCAGCGCGCCTCACGCGCAAATGTGTAAACGAATTGGAGGATCGCCCTCCTAAAAAGTGGCGCACCGCCGAAAGCGGAATAAGACGAGACTTGTTGATTAAGTTATCCGCGCTTCCCGCGCGGTGCCGCTGAGGACCGCGAATAGGTTTCATTATTTGATCTGCGGTTCCCGATGCACTAAAATCTTTTAATTAGATCGTTTGCATGCGCTGCAGCGCGCTCGCTTCCGGAAACGCCGGCGTCTCGTGCGTTCTTTGACGTCGCGCCGCAGAAACAAAGGAAACGAGGTTTAATTGAATCGAAGCGAGCGAGGGGGAGGAAGGGCAAATCAATTAGCGGCAGCAACATGCTCGAATGCCCCAGAAGGGAAAACAATGTTTCGTCACTCAAGCGCCAAACGGACGAACGGGTTGTCAGCTGAAAACAGTCACTTCGATCGTCTTGTGGAATGGCGAACGCCACGGGAGCGCCCTACTCGGAATGTTTCGACTCCATCGAGGAATGTAAGTCGCGCTCTGGTGGGTTGGAAGGCGGGCGAGGACTGCGGCACGTGTGTGTTTGCATAATTAGTGCGGATCTTGCAGTCAGATCACTTTTATGCAAAGGTTACGGTAGACAAACGCTGACTTGGTCACAGTTAGCAGGTTCCAAGGCACGCGATACGCGAATGTAAACCTCATAATTGCCGGCTTAAGCTTTGGGCGCAATTCAACGGCATTCTTTTGGGATTCTTTTCAACTTCTTTTTGTGATTTTTCTCTTCCGGTTGAATGAATTCATCAAATGTGGTTTGTGCGTTACGGTGGTCTGTAGCGAAGCCTGTTCTAAAGCGAAAACAACGCCTCACGTGAGTTTCTCCAGATCTCCAATGCGATTCGTTTTCAGGTGAGAGCAGCTGCAAGTTCGGAGACTGCAACGATCCGCTGATATGCGAGGAATACTTCTCCTTCGGCCCCGCATGCCATCAACACATCAGCCACACCAACAAGCTCCTGTTAGTGCCTAACACGATCAACGTTACCGTAACCGAGTGAAATCCATTTAGATACGTGACGGCAGTGTTCTCGATCATCGCGTGCATCATTCTGACTTTGGTTTTCGCGTTCTTGGCCTACAATTTCTGGGTGAAACTGCAGAAGAAGCGGCGACAGAAGAAGCGCAGAATCAACGTTCCTCCCTACGTCGTCCCCTCCGCGTATCACCGGTCGTTGACGCGTTGGTGAAGGAAGGGAGGATGGACTCTCTTGATTTGACGATTAACGAAAGTTTCTAATAAAGATTTTCAAATGATCGTCACAAGACCGAAGAGCACCACGACAGAACGCGGTACGTGTCGCTTTTGCAAATCTGCCGCTCTGGATTGAAATTGAAGCGGACATGAGCGACGGAGCCTTTTATCTTCGCGCGTTTTTTTGCAGAAAATGCCGAAATTCAGAACGGCGGGTGAAGGAGCAGCTGCCGACATCACCGCCGCACGTCTTTCGTCTTTTGTCGTGACTGTTCAGAACATTCTTGTGTGGAGCACAATACACAACAGAGAGCTGTTTTTTGTGACTTCTGATCGTGACTTCGGACGCTTGTCATGGTGCGATAAATCAACGGAACGTCCGTGATCATGATCACTACAGTTGACCCTTGGTCCGGGGTCCACAATCGGCGTTCGACAAAGCACAAACTGTTTTCCAGTGCACCCGCGCGAATCTTCTCGCTTTGCATCTTTATTGGTTCTGTCACACGGCCGCTCACATGGTGGTTTTCCTTGCCGAGTCAAAGTGTTTGATAGACGGATTCGGATTCAAGGTGTACGTCGTCGCACCGCTGATTTTCGGATTCGATTTCGTCGAGTAGCCTCTGGGCTCTCTTCGGTTCTTCAAGTACCGCGTGATTCCTATGATCGAGCCGTAGACGACGCCAGCGCAGCACAGGAGCAATATGCAGGAGATTAGGATAACCAGGGCGGTGCTGACCATCCTAAATGAGCACCGAATCGTTGATTGCCAGAGGGATAGTAACGTACCAGAGAAAGTTCGGGTTTCCGTCCGCGCAAACGAAAAAAGATCCTTTTTGCTCGTCGCACTCCATCACCTGGAAGCATTTCCGCGGAGGGCGACAATCGAAACTGCCTAAATCAAATGAGAGATTAGGTGTTCTGGAATTGAGGGATTCGTAAATCAATAAACTCACACGAAGTTTCATTGCGATGGCAGTCGAAAAACGTGGAAACAGAGTTAAGTGGCATCTTACTCGTCAGAGTGAGCGCGCTGAGAATCTTCGAGGGTTACAGGGGTGCACTTCATGTTTTCGCCACCCAAAACAGCGACGGCAACAGGTTTCCGCTTGTTTGGCGGACGCCTCCGACCGGCGGTTGATAACATCGCGCGCTTTGTTTGTATTTGTGAAAACAAAAAAGTAATTTATACATTCGGTTGCGTTATCTACTAAAACCCAGATTGTGCAGAGTTCAGTATCGCGTTTCAACGGCAAGGATGTATTCCTGTGTAGGTTCGCTCTCCGCTTTGCGAGGGACGACGTAGCCTTGCCTGCGGAGGGAGCGGATTCGTCGCCACGTGACGAAGACGATTCCTCCGATAGCAGCAGAGGAAGAAGAGGGTGATTAGGGCCAGAGCGCCGAATCTGAAACGAACTGATTTTGTCTTGTTTAAAGGAAGCGTTTATTGGTTTATTGCCTGCGCTTGTGCAAGAGAAAACGGTTCCGCGAATCGTTAAGATCCCCTTTGTGGGTGGCTTCTTCACACACAAATGTCTGTTTGGGACCCTCGGATGCGTTGGAACTTACGCCAAGAGATACGGATTGAAGGTCATACAGAAGTAGGATGCGGCTTGACCGTTACAGTAATCCGCGTAGTAGCATTTGCCACTCGTGCATGTCGGTTGACCTAAACTCATCGCAGTGATTCCCAATTCATCGAAACGTCAAAAACAAACAAAGATCTAGGGAAGAGAAGCATGGGAAGCTTCCCGATACCGTCAGCGACATTTCGCAGCACTAACGAAGAGACGCTCGTCGCCACGCGCCGAACTTGGAGAGAATTCCTGTTTTGAGCGGTGAACTCACGGATGATTACTTCGATTGTGTGCGTAAACGTTTATTTCATGCGAGAGTGTTACAATGGAGTGTCAATAGCGCGATCCAGCGCGGGGATGATAGTACTGTAGGTTCTGGTCGAGGGGTTGTTGGAGGACCTGGCGGGGTTCGTTTGCGAGCTGCCGACGGCGTTTCTGCATCGAGTTCCACATGCAGAAGGAGAATCCGCCGCAGCAGAGGACGAAGATGACGAAGAGCGCGGCCAGCGAGAGGAATCTGCAAGTTCAAAGTGAGTTCAATCGCGAAAACGGCGGTCGATGGGTGGGCGGATGATTCATTGTTTGTGCTCGGCACGTACATCGCCTTGTAGGGACTCACGGCGGAGCAGTAGTAGTGCTCCCCGTGCCGCTCGTTGCACACGTCGACGTAGAAGCACTCGCCGAACGAGCATGTCGCCTGGCCTAAAGCACGGAATTCCCGCAGGAACGAGCGGAAGACGTACAGGAGTCGATGGAGGAGAAGCACTCGATGAAGTCGCCGCTCACCGTCTGCATCGAGTTCCACATGCAGAAGGAGAATCCGCCCTCAAAAATTTCTGTCACGTGTTCTGCAAAATACCAAAATTGCGCCGTCGATGACGCTGAAGTCGACATTGCTGACCCGCAACGAGGCGAAGATAACAACGCGCTCCCGCTCGCAACTCCAACTCGCTTTAGGCGTGCACGTCTGTCGCCTGTTGCTGTCTCAGCGACAACCAACTCGATCAGCGCGCAGTCAACAACGTTTTGCACAGGTTTACGACGGCAGATTGTCGCTCGCCAACTGCTCGACGACCACCCGTAGCTGTTGTTGCGTGCAGCCTTCATCCAAAGCGCGTTCTCCCTCTTTGTTCGCCCTTTTCGTTTTTTTTTTCTGTCGTTGCGTAATCGCGGATTTACTGTGCAAATGACGTCGCAAAAAGTGCATTCCAATTTCGCGACCTCGTGGCAGCGAGTGGTTGAGCGCACGTACGAGCGAAAGACGCGCGCGAACGCGATCGCCCACGAACGAACTTCTCGATTGCAAGAGTCAACCGGCCCGGCCCAACTCATTCACCAATCGCGGGCACAATCTTGTAGGTTTCAGTTCGCCGCGAGAATTACGAGCTGATTTCAGGCCTGCACTCTCTGGAAAACCTTCAACCACGGATGACTGACCGATCGACCTTTTCACATTTCTACAAAACAGTTCGAATTAGTTTCTTCGTTCGGAGGTGAATGAACGATTTAAAGAAAGTCTGGCACTTAAGTGCTTGGGTTCCTTCATAGCGCACAATGCCCCGAGTCACGCATTGAACAGAGGCGGTGTGACACCTTGGCCGACCTTGTCTTTCTTCTCGTAGTGTTCAAGCATATTTAAGTGACGAGTCTTAAACTTCTTTATGTACAGCTTCAAACACGTCAAATCATGAGAGATGGAAAATTCTTGAGGAGGCAGGCGTCTTGGAGGATTCATCTGGATGTTTGGCTCCGGCAACCTGGGACTATTGCTGTCTGTGTGTGACTGTTTCTCGCTTCCGCTGCTGATTTCCGTGTCGCAATCAGTTGCGTTGTCTGCTCCAGGAAAGATCATGAACTGAAAAACCAAAACAATTATAGAGCAATAATATAAAATTAATAATTATAAAACAATTATACAAAACAATTATATTAGCGGAACGCTAGCAGTTTATGGACAACGCGATCTTGCACGACGTCAATGCACACAAGTCACAGCAGTCACCGTAGTCACATAAATTACAAACATAAATTAAAAACGTGCGTAAATAACGCGCGAAAAACAATTATTTATCCTTGCTGAAATGCCGCAGAAGATGGGAAGCCGATGAGGCAGGAACTCGTCAACTGACGAGCCAGTAGCGCAACATACTGACACGTCAAAAATTAAATATCCGCTCGCATACCAGAGAGTCCACTCGCGTGTAAATAATGCGCGAAAAACTATTATTTATCCCCGCTGACATGAGCAATCCCGCGGACGTTATGATTAGTGAAAAAAACCGAAGAAGAAACAACGAAAGCGAGGATGAAACCGCTCGCACCCCTTCGAAACTTGCAGCCTGCAGAAGAAACAGAAGCGTCGCAGCGGAAAACGAGCGCACGAGGCACGACAGCGACGAATGGTTGAAGTCGGACTTTGGATCGCCCCCACCACTTGGCGCAGGTCATCAGCCTTCGAAACCTGCAGCAACGCCACCCTACACCTACACAACCGGATCACACTCCGCGTAATCGTCCTCCTTCTGGCGAACGCATCAACGGCTCCCCATACGTCGTCCATCATCTGAGAAAAACAACGACATATGGCACGCTGCGAATCCACTACACACGGGAAGTAACGAGAATCTTGGAGATCAGAAGCGAATTAATGGCGCCGACGACAAAAGACGTGTGAAAAGTAAGTCAATCAGCTGATGCTCCCTCCAATCGTGCTATTTTAGGCATTTCTGCGGTAATTGGAACGGGAACCTATGGCTACGAAGGAAACAACTCCTATTATGCAAAGAAGTTTAGTTGACAGCAACGATAATTATTAATGAGAATTGATAAATAAATATTTATTTTAATTTATAAGCTCCTTGAATAACATAAATAGTGGAGAAGTTAGTGGAGAAAGCGAAGAAAACAAAAAACAATGGATACAACCGCTCTCACGTTGTGAAACGTTCAAATGACAATTCAAATTTGAATCGTCGTTTCGGGACCCAGTTCAAACACAGTACCTGTCTGAAAAACGCGGCGTCTGGGCCTAAACACTCGCACTGCGTCCAATCAACGCCGATATCATTCGAAGTCGATCGCTCACTGAAGCAAACTGTTGAACACCGCTGTCAATCGCCACCCACAGCTCTCACACGCCAACAACAGCTCAAACATGGGACACCGCCCCGCTCGCAAGCCCCAAGCACCCGCGCCTGCCGCACAGCAAAAGAAGGACAACAAGACTGCCGTCGTTTCCCGCTCCTTTACACAGGTTGCGGACGTCGACGCAGTCACAGTCAAGCCTCGCTACTTCAAGCCGAAGTCACCTGGCCACAACAGCCCCGCGCACATGAAGAAGACAACGAAGACTGGACACAGGTGGAGGCCCAGCTGAAGCCGAAGAAGCCCAAGACATTCCGAGGCCGCGGACAACGAAACAACACCCGCGCCCAGGTCGTCGGCAAGAACATCCCCGCACCAGCCGCCAAGAACGTCCCCGCTCCAGTCGCCAAGAACACCCCCGCTCCTTCGGTCACCAGCGATGCGCCTGAGAAGAAGAAGACGCGCCGCGGTCAACGCAAGCCGCGTGCGCGGAAGAACCAGGCCGCCTCCCCTTCTGTCGATCATTCAAAGGATCCAGATGTGGTCGAGAATAAGGAAACTGAAGAAGTCGCCCCGGACATGGACGCCGCCTCCCCTTCTGTTGATCATCCAGAGGATCCAGATGTGGTCGAGCAGAAGGAACCTGAAGCAGTCGCTCCGGACATGGACGCAGCCTCCCCTTCTGTCGATCATGAAAAGGATCCAGATGTGGTCGAGCAGAAGGAACCTGAAGCTCCCGCGGTGCCCCGACTGGTGATGGGACCACCGCTTGGTGTCTTCCACAACAGCGCCGGCGTGGTAAGTGAACTGAAGTCTTGCAAATTCATCTTGTTCTCATTTCAGGTCCTCCAACCCGGTACTCGCATCGAAATGCGGTACCGCGACTTCTACGCCTACGGACCTTACGGCATCCAGGTCCTGCCGCAGGCCACCCTCCAGTTCTTCGACGCGCATGGCTGCCTCTACCACGTCATGTACGGACCCATTGGAGCGCTGTTCTGAACGTTGTTTACTTTTTTACTTTTCATTATTTTTGTACATACTTTTTCCTTTCGTTCTCGCATTATTCTTGTACATATTTCTTTGTCTTGTTGTCCATTATTGTTTGTCACTCTTTTGTTCTTGACTGTAGAGCTTTTAGCTCATTCTTGTAGAGCTTTTAGCTCATTTTTCCTGAGCTGTTGGCTCATTGTTGTAGGGCTTTTAGCCCATCCTTGTTTCAATAAAAGCTTCTAACCACAGTGACAACGGTCGGCGAGAATTGGAGCATATCTTGATCGTACGGTCGTGACAAGCCAAAGTCGCCAATCTTCACGATTCCTTCATCGGACAGCATTATGTTTGCAGTCTTCAGATCTCGGTGAATGATCCTTTTCATAAAGGCCTGACAGACCCAGCAGTAATTGTGAAATATGGGCTTCTTCTCGGCGGTATTCAGTGTGTACTTACTACCTAGCGATCCGACAACATCGGCTTCGTAACAAGGCATGACCATAAAATAGGGTATTTCATTGGCTTCTGTGTCCACTGCAACATTTTATATATAGCACCACACAAAGTCAATCGTCACTTACATGTTTCGATCTATCCTGGACGAATCTCTTAATGGCGACTTGTCTTATGCATCAACCTCTGGAAACCTATCTGAAAGCACAAATCAAATTTCTACTCGTAATACTACCCATACCCGAACATTCCTTGGCCGACCTTGTCTTTCTTCTCGTAGTTTTCAAGCACATTTAAGTTACGACTCTTAAACTTCTTTAACGCTTAAAGCTTTAAAGCTAGCTTCAAATCCGTCAAATCATGAGAGATGGAAATTCTGGAGGGGGCAGGCGTCTTGGAGGATTCATCTGGATGTTTCGCTCAGGCAACCGGGTCTATTGCTGTCCGTGTGCGACTGTTTCTCGCCTCCGCTGCTGATTTCCGTGTCGCAATCAGTTGCGTTGTCCGCTCCAGGAAAGATCATGAACTGAAAAACCAAAACAATTATTAACGAAACGCTAGCAGTTCATGCACAACACGATCTCGCACGACGTCAATGCACACAAGTCACAGCAGTCACCGTAGTCACATAAATTAAAACGCGCGTAAATTACGCGCGAAAAACAATTATTTATCCTTGCTGAGCAATGCCGCAGAAGTTATCATGACAAGCCGACGAGGCAGGAACTCGTCAACTGACGGGCCAGTAGCGCACCGTACCGACACCTCAAAAATTAAATACCCACTGGCATATCAGAGAGTCCACTCGCGCGTTGTGATTGTCCGCCTTGTGGGCGAAAACGCTTGCATGACGTGAAGAAGTGAGCGAAATGACTTTTTTCTTTCCTTCCGTTCGTTCGTCCCATTATTGTTTGTCATCCTTTTGTTCTTGACTGTACAGCTTTTCGCCACGTGATCCGTGACTTTCGTTTGAATGACGAAATCATCGCACGTCGTGTCGTCCGTTGACGTATCGAATGCTACTCAGCCAACGTGAGCCTCCTAACGCGAAATGATTCAACTTTTTCAAAAACAGAGGAAACTTCAGACGTTCGATCGTTGCTTTTTCGAAATTGTTGCCGAGAGCGGCGATCGCGGTTGCATTCGCTGATTTCCGAGTCGACTTCGCAAGAAAGTGGACGCGTGTGCTGCAAGTGACGCGTGTCTTGTTTTTGTCTTCTGCGCTCTAGTTTTCAAGCGATCCTTCGAGAGTTGCAACCATGTCGATTATGAGCTACAACGGCGGCACGGTCCTTGCCATGATGGGCAAGGAATGCGTCTGCATCGGCTCAGATTTACGACTTGGAGAAAACATGACCACCATTGCCACGGACGTTCCCAAGGTAAGCAAAGTTCGTTTCTCGTTTCTGTACGTTTTGTTGAGCGCAGATCGAGAAGATTGCTGACCGTGTGTTCCTGGGATTGGGAGGCTTCCGTTCGGATGTTTGCACCATCATCGACAAAATGCATTTCGGCCGTTCGCTGTACGAGTTGAGGGAGTGTCGCCATCTCCGCCCGGAAGTAGCTGCTTCCATGCTATCGAATCTGCTCTACCGCTCTCGTTTCGGAAGTTATCTTGTCGAACCTATCGTTGCTGGACTTGATATGGAGACTTTGAAGCCGTATATCTGCGGAATGGATACGATCGGATGCATTGCTGCTCCGCGCGATTTTGTTGCTGTGGGAACAGGTGCCGAATATCTGCTGGGCGTTTCTGAAGGTTCGTTATCTTTCCACAGAAAGTATGAACTCTTATGATTTGCAGGATTTTGGCGCGAGGATATGAGCCCGGAAGAACTGTTTGAAGCTACTGCACAGTGCCTTTTGTCAGGACTCGAACGAGATGCTGCTTCTGGATGGGGCGCCGTGGTCTACACCATCACGAAGGACAAGGTGACCGTGAAGACAGTTAAGGCTCGCATGGACTAGTTCAGATATCGCCGCAGTTGATTTTTAGTATTAAACGTTATGTAAATCTGTACGAATATTGTGTTTATCTTTCGTTTGTAAATATGCAGGTGTTTTTCAGAGCATTCCGCATTATTTTTTAACTTGAATTGTGCAGTTTTTCGAGGGAATGTTCACTTCATAACTTTTCTTGCAAGACGCTGTTTAACCTGCAAACGCCTCAAACGCCATCTTCGACCGAGCAATCGACTGCGATGACGGTAAAGATACGTATATCTTAATAACCGTGCGACGGCGTAATTTATCGCTTCCTTTCGTCAATTCCCGTTTTCCCTTTCCCAGCGGAATGCAAATCATAGTCTCGATTCCATCAATCACAAAAACTTGACGTAAATCAACGCGCAAAGTTTCAATTCGCGTGTCGACTCCTCTGAATCCACCGACGAATCGCAATCCAACCGCCACTTTCACCGCGAAAGTCTCACCCGTCAGAGAGAGCGAGCGAGCGATCGAGTGACCCAGAATCGCGCACGCGACAAAGAAAGCGACGTTTGGCGCAGACTGCGATGACGTCAAAACATTCAATTTGCATATTCGCCCTCCCGCGCTCGGCGATCTTTGAAGAATTTCGTTGTTTTCGTGCGCGATGACACGACAATCAAGAGATGATTCTTTGATGTGCGGCTATCTCCGCGCTCAATCATTCTGGCTTTTTGAGCACAAAAAAATCATCCGATGCTATCAGCGCGGAATCCGGACGCGCCTCGTCGCATCGCACAAGATGTCCATCGTTTTTGGGAAGAAATCCCGCGGCGAAACGCGCATACGAAAGGGGAGGGAGGATAACGGGGTCGCATTTGCATACGAGGAAGACCAAATCACTGAATTCAAAGTTCTCTTCGACTCATTTTCAGGAATTTTCTTATTTTTTCAAGTTTCCTTCTGCACGAAGATGCGATTTTTGATATTGGATGCCACAACTCTGCGAGGAATGAGAAAAATGAATTTTAGAACGTTCTAGAAGAGTGTTTGAACACTTTTGAACGAGTTCCAATATTTTAGACAAAGAAATAGGTTAATTGAAAAACTTTAATCTCAGATTTGTTGTCCAATTTTGATCTACGAAACAATTTCGCATATACGATATCAAATCTAAAGCTAAAGAAGACATTTTTGAGGACGGATTTTGAATTATCAACATCGACACATTTATGGGACTCATTGACGTCCCATTGAGGTGTTATTTTTGAAGTTACAACTAAAGAGCTTCGATTTGTTTGAAATTTACAATTCTAAAGAATTTCCTTTGGTTCAGAATTTGAAAATTATTCATCGAAACGTCAAAAACAAAGAAAGATCCAGAGAAGAGAAGCATGGGAAGCTTCCCGACACCGTCAGCGACATTTCGCAGCACTAACGAAGAGACGCTCGTCGCCACGCGCCGAACTTGGAGAGAATTCCTGTTTTGAGCGGTGAACTCACGGATGATTACTTCGATTGTGTGCGTAAACGTTTATTTCATGCGAGAGTGTTACAATTGAGTGTCAATAGCGCGATCCAGCGCGGGGATGATAGTACTGTAGGTTCTGGTCGAGGGGTTGTTGGAGGACCTGGCGGGGTTCGTTTGCGAGCTGCCGACGGCGTTTCTGCATCGAGTTCCACATGCAGAAGGAGAATCCGCCGCAGCAGAGGACGAAGATGACGAAGAGCGCGGCCAGCGAGAGGAATCTGCAAGTTCAAAGTGAGTTCAATCGCGAAAACGGCGGTCGATGGGTGGGCGGATGATTCATTGTTTGTGCTCGGCACGTACATCGCCATGTAGGGACTCACGGCGGAGCAGTAGTAGTGCTCCCCGTGTCGCTCGTTGCACACGTCGACGTAGAAGCACTCGCCGAACGAGCATGTCGCCTGGCCTAAAGCACGGAATTCCCGCAGGAACGAGCGGAAGACGTACAGGAGTCGATGGAGGAGAAGCACTCGATGAAGTCGCCGCTCACCGTCAACGGCATTTCGCAGGCGCGCACTCCGATCGCTTTGTTGTCGTCTTCGGCCGCGCACCGCGACTGCAAACGGCGGCGTTCCTGTTCCCAATGCAGCACCGATGTCCTATCGACTTTCCAAGTATCGATTCGATCACTCGAGGACCGAAAACAACTCTTTAAGAGGATGATCCGATTTAAGGAGAAGAGTGAAACGAAAACCGCTCGGTTCAGTCGTCATGTCGTCCGGAAAGGTAATCTCCTCTCGTTTTTCGGTGCTCAACGATTCTTTCAGGAAACCACCGACTACAACACCAATGTTGGGATGATCATGTGAGCGTTACGGTAGTTGGCGGCTAATCTTGAGTGCTCGTTTAGTGGATTTGTGATCATCGTCTTCGCACTTGCAGTTTGCCTTCTCTCGCAGCTCACACGACACGTCAAGGTGACGATTCAGCTCCTGAAGGTTGGATTCCGCAGGCAAGCGGCTCCGCGGCGACAGTCGGTGTTCTCAGTGTCAACCAACAAAGAGGAAGAATCTTGCGTGTGAATCTGTTTTTGAAGAAAGAAATTACGATTCGTGTTTGTGCCGACTACATTCAATGAATGATTCACTCAATAATTTCTCTCATTTCAACACACATCGCACTTGTCGCAAGCAGATCCAACTCCGCGAAATTCCGTCGAAAGCGGCGCCTGCAGCGATCCATTATATTTCAATTACGTCGGCGGTTCTGTTGCAACGTCTATGGCTTCCGCCGCGATCGCATTGCACAGAAACTGCTCGCGGTGTACGGTAGCATTGTTTCTTCGTAGCCCGCGCTCGCTTGCTCGTGCGGGGCGACGCAATCAATGCGACGGCCGACGCCGTAACATCGCCACCGCCGTCTTCCTCCCTTCGCTGTGCTCGAGCTCTCGGTCGTGGCTTCGCATCTGCGCCAATATGTCCTCGGAATTTGGCTTTTCGATTTGTAACTTTCGTATTTCTCCGCCACATTCAGCACCGAAGGTTTGCAGTTAGAGGCTGCGAAACTCTGAATTTCGCATATTGCGATATATAAAACGGCTACGTGAGCAAATGAATTCGCAGATTGATTATGCGTCTTTGTGGCGTTCCCGGCCTGTTTGTTGCTTCACGTGACGGAGAAATGTGAACGGCGCCTTCGATAAGCGATAACGGCCGCGATTCTCGGGAATTGCGTAAGAATTCAAGAAGGAACGATTTGTACAAGTTTCAGTTATCAAAAAACTTCTAAAGCATTATTTCCACGTAATCAACTCACTTCCGCGCCAAAACGTCAATATTGTCCGTGCTTTCGTGTGAAGACCCAAGTTTCGAATGAAGCGTTTCGCGGCGACAAGTTGTTAGTTAAATCGATTAATCGGCCACTGTCACTATCGCAAAACGCTTTGCTATGCAACTGGTAGATGTTCTATCAATTTTTTTTAATTTAAAAATTTAAAAAGTGGTGTTGGTCTTCAACACGAATTTAAAAAAACGCGCAATTCTCGTATGCATCATCACACATGTAGTCAGTCACACGTAGATAAGTCAATGCATCATTAGATTGATCAGATGTTTGATTGTCGTGTTCGTGATAGGCACACATTCTACATCATTTACGCGAGCTATTCAATTTCAGAACGATGGCAAGCACAGCCCCAGCTGCTGAAGAAGAGAATCTGTACCCGATCGCCGTTCTCATCGACGAACTCAGAAACGAAGATGTGCAGCTGCGTCTTAACTCTATTCGCAAACTCTCCACAATTGCTTTGGCCCTCGGAGTCGAGCGAACACGCAACGAACTCATCCAGTTTCTCACCGACACCATCTACGATGAAGATGAGGTGCTTCTCGCGTTAGCGGATCAGCTTGGAAGCTTCACTCCGTTGGTCGGCGGCTCTGAGTTTGTTCACGTACTTCTGCCTCCTCTCGAGAATCTCGCAACTGTCGAGGAAACCGTCGTCCGCGACAAGGCGGTTGACAGTTTGAAGAAGATCGCCGACAAGCATTCCACAACCGCCCTGGAGGAACATTTCATTCCGATGGTTGTCAGACTCGCCAAGGGTGATTGGTTCACTTCGCGCACCTCTGCATGCGGTCTCTTCAGTGTCGCGTATCCACGCGCGAATCCAGGAACCAAGAATGAGCTCAAAGGGTGAGTCCACATATCCGCTGCTGTTCTTAATCTTACCTTATTGCAGTCTATTCCGCGTGCTCTGCCGCGACGACACTCCGATGGTTCGCCGTGCTGCCGCCTCGAAACTCGGAGAATTCGCGAAGGTCTTCGAGAATGACGCACTGAAGGACGATATTTTCCCGATGTTCAGCGACCTCGCGCAGGACGAACAGGATTCCGTGCGTCTTCTCTCAGTCGAAGCCGGAATTGCGATCGCTGGTATCCTCACCGACAGCGCCCGCATGGATCTCATCAAGCCTCTTCTGATCAACCTCATTGAAGACAAGAGCTGGCGAGTGCGGTACATGGTAGCAGAGAAGCTTACCGAACTCCAACAGGCCGTTGGGCCCGAAATTGCGTTAAACGACCTTGTTCCCGCTTTCAACTCGCTCTTGAAGGACGTCGAAGGCGAAGTACGTGGAATCGCCGCTGCGCGCATCACCTCATTCTGTGAGGGGCTTCCTGCCAACGGTCGAGAGAAGGCGATTCTCACACACATCATACCCGTGGTCAAGGATCTCATCACTGACCCCAACCAGCACGTGAAAGTAGCCCTCGCCTCCGTGGTCATGGGTCTCTCGCCACTGCTCGGCAAAGAACTTACCGTAGAGCATCTTCTCCCCATTTATCTGAGTCTACTTCGTGATGAGACCGCTGAAGTGCGTTTGAACATCATCTCGTCTCTGGAGAAGGTGAACGACGTCATTGGAGTGAACCAACTGACGCAGTCGCTGCTCCCCGCCATCGTCGACCTCGCAGAGGATGGAAAGTGGCGAGTGCGCCTCGCTATCGTCGAGTACTTCCCGCTGCTCGCCCAGCAACTCGGCCAGGAGTTCTTCGATGAGAAGCTTTTGCCTCTCTGCATGAACTGGCTCACAGACCATGTGTACGCCATCCGCGAGGCCGCTACCGTAATCCTTAAGCAGCTCGTGGAGAAGTTTGGTCAGGACTGGGCGGTGAAGAAGGTGATCCCGAAGGTGATCGAACTTTCAAAGGACAGCAACTACCTGCACCGCATGACGTGTCTCTTCTGCTTCAACACGCTCTCCGGTGCTCTTGGCAAGGACCATACTCTTAAGGAGATCTTCCCGATCGTATCCCAGATGAGCGAAGATCACGTTCCCAACGTGCGCTTTAACGCCGCCAAATCGCTTCTGCACATCGGCAAAGTGCTCGACAGTCAGTAAGTTCCTCTCGTACGCTGCTCACCGCTTAACATGCCTACTTTCAGAAGCCTAAATTCCGAATTGAAACCCCTTTTGACGAAGATGTCCGAAGACACGGAATTCGACGTGCGATTCTACGCGGAGGAGACTCGTCTAGCGCTCGGCATTGCCGCATAAGTACCGTACCTATATTTATGAGTTTTCTCGTCCCTCTGGTGTTTTCTTGTACATTCGAAGTTTGAGTGTTTGCGATAAACTTCAGTTGTTGCCGTCGAAGGCATAATCCATAATCACGTTTCCTTTGTAGTTTCCTCTTTTCTAATAAATTATCGTGTCGTGACGCGTTTATCGAGACGAACGATCGACAGATCGCGGGGTAAACAAATAAATTAGCTGATTCAAGGGGTTATTTATGGCCTTTGCCCTTTTTCACCGGCTTGATCTCTTTTGGGCCGGATTCGAGTTGTGAGTAGAGCATGCGGATGTAGTCGATTGCGCCTTCGAGGATTCGGAGCTTCGAGATGCGCTTCGAGCAGCTCTTGTAGTTGGGAACGCGTGAACGGAGTTTGTCGAACGCCTGAAATGGAATCGCAGTGAGTTGTGAATCTCGGAAACGCCGAGGGATGTGAAATTGTGTGAAACAAAACAGAAATTTGGTTAACCAACGGCTTGCAAGACAGCGTTCCCACTTCCGCAGGCTCCGCTTGTCAATCGGCGTTCACCGTCGACCAACAAATGGAATCGCGCCTCTGAATCATCGAAAAAACAACGTCGGTGCTGCTGTCCTAAACCCAAAGATTCTACGTGGAAATCGACCAAAACACGTGCACGCAGAGCCTATTTTTGTCTTTTCTACGCGCAGACAATCGGTGCAACAACAACGAAAACAAAGCGAGCAAACATTGCGATTCGTTATCACCTCGCGGACTCCAAAAACAAAAGAAGAAGAGTGCTTACCTCGTTCACTTGGCGGATGCGCTGCCGCTCCCTTTCGTTCTTCATCTTGTAGTCGGTTACGGTGACCTTCCGCGTCGAGCTTCGCCTTCTGCCGACCGACATTTCTGAAAGTGGAAAGCGACTTTGAGTCGAGAGGAGAAGGCGAGAAACGCGCGTTCGCGGCCTTTCTGGAATCCCATTTGCGGTTGATTACATGTTTACCTCGAGCGCTGAGCGCAAACGAGGTAAAATTATTATTAATTGGTCTTTGTCCGGCGGACCGAGCAAAGAAGTACGCTTAGCGGTGAGGGAAGTGCCGGTCGGGAGAATTCTCACGCCACACGGCGTTATAATTAGCTCCGACACGCAATATCGCACGCACGTTGCTATTTGAGGTCTTCGCGCAGTGGATTACCTTAGATGTGTGTCGGGAGGTGCTGGCGGAAGCTGGTGGCAATTGTTTACGAATAAATGGAGAAGTGGGAACGACGATCTGGGAATCGAATCAAAACCCAATTATGGTGTTGTGGTCGCAAAACAAGGTGCGAGCGAGCGACGGAGCGATTGCCGAGAGCGAAACGAGATGAGAATCTCAAAATTCTGCGTTTTGGGTTGAAAGCGGCAGCAAACAAACTGTTTTGGTTGTTTTTGAATGAAAACGCTCGTCGTCTAGACAGAACAACAGTACAGCACAGAAGCCGGTTTCATTCTGTAGAAGCTGTCAGCGCGCTAATGCGCTGACAATGATGAACCGTTCACATCACTTGCCCTTACGCGCGGCGGTGTCTTCGCCGAATGCGGGAGGCTTGAAAAATATGATTTTGAAGGCAAAATTCGCGTTTTTTGCAACCCGAAAATGACGAATCGTTTAATTTCGTCAATTGTGAAATTTGTCCCTCGCATCAAAAGGTCATTTTTGACCGCGAAAGCAAGATAAACACGCAACTCTGGCTGCCTTTTGGTTGCCTGAGAGCTTTAAGCACGTCGTAAAATCTTAGTTGATCGTCCGGCTTCCACAAAGATCAAAAAGAATCGTCGCGTAGCGTTGCGGAGCGCCGATCGCGGTTTCGGTGGCGACAAATTCAGAGACTCAAAACACATAAATAAACGGTTCGCGTATAACAGGTCCCCGAAGTAGCGACGGCAACGCCTGAGCTATAGTTTCTTCTCCTTTTGTGAGGCGCGCCGACTCCCCTGATGACCGTATTTAATCACGCCACCTCCTCCCCACTTCCCCGCGGCGCTACTGTACGAGCTGGCGAGAAGCGCGCGCTGAGTCGCCGGAATCCGCGATAAATCTCGCCGGGCCGCGCGCCCCCCGGTAATCGGGCGGAAAACGCGGTAAATATCGCGCACGCGAACGCGCGCCGTTAATTGGAGTCGTTAATCCCTTTCATTACGATGCGTGGCCCGCGAGTGATACGCGCTGGGCGCACCTGGTTGTAATTGGACTTATACGAACATGCGAGTCGTTTGTGCCTTCGCTAGGGTCACGGCAGCAGCAGGCGACGAAGCCGAGAGCATTTGAGGAGATTGAGGGTTTGCATCAGCGAGGACGATGTTTCAAATTCTTCATATCGAAAAGTTCGCTCCGATTTTCCACGTTTTGGGCTTGTTTTCTTCCACATTGTTCGATCAAAGTCCAAAATCACACTTTGCGACTATTGTTTGGTTTGCGGACTTGTACAATCGGCTCCATTTATGCTCTTAAAGACGATAATTGCTTTCATATGACCGTTTTCATATCAGTTCGTCCCTTTGAAGTGCATTTTCTACGCCTACTTTCGCTAAATCTGCGCTAATCTGAAAATAATGACTTGAATTCCATTCAAAAGTGCACTTTTCGTTCGTTCTCTGCAGAAGTTTCAGTTAAATTCAGGCGCTTTCGAGTTGAAAAGTCGCAAACTGGCGGCTCGCTGAGGCTAATGCGGTGTTTGAGTCTCCCCGCTGGTGATGCTGATCGAATCGCACTTCCTGGAAGTGGCAACCTTTCGCGCGTGGATCTCTTGCAAAATCCAAGTCGAGAACCTGCTTTCCCGATCAGCAGGTTCTCCCCCTCGAGCCTAAGACACCCTGGAATGTTCCCCCAATTCCTCTCTTCCCTCACCTTGAACTCTCAAAAATGCGAAAATCGCTCCTAATCCCCTCGAGCATCCCAGTTCGCGTCTTTATAAGTTGCAGCCTCTCCCCTAGGGTCATTTCCTCCCTCTCGGAAATTTCCAACTTAGAGAGACGCAACGTCGTCGGCTTCTCTTCTCCGTCGCTGTTCGCCGCCCAACCGGTCGCATCTCGCTTGTTATCATAACTTTTAGTTTACTTCGCTGTCACAAAGACGTTCACGTGCGCTGATCGCGATTTCGAAGACAGAGTCGAGCCTGGCGACGTCGCCCGTGCACGGGGATTCCCGGGGTCGCGTCTCTCGTCACTTCGACGGCGTTCACTTTCAGAAGTCGACGATGGCGATCTCGAAGGACGACGGCTCTAGTCGCGCTAGGAACCTCATCGGCTACTGGTACGTTTGCGCGCTTGATTTGACTTCCTAACGCCTCGGATTTCCAGGTTCCTCGGGCTCTGCAACAACTTCGCCTACATCGTGATGCTGGCGGCGGCCGGCGACATTCTGGATTCGACTTCCAGCGAGTCCGACGGACAAACCGCGGCCAACAGCACGAAGCACCAGTGCATTGTAAGGGCGGATTTGCGGCTCAGATGATTGGACATTTGCTGTTTTAGGTGTCGCTGAGTGACCAGAAGTGCTCTCCCGTGTCCACAGGCGCCATTCTGCTCGCCGACATTCTGCCGACCTTGATCATCAAGATGACAATTCCGTTCCTGATCAGAAGAGTTCCTTTCGGGTACGTTTTGACCCAAAATTCCACATTTCGGCGTTCCGTTCCTCCCGATTCGCCGTTTTTTGGCGCGTTTTCAACATTTCTGATCTCTGTAAACCGGTTTCCGATCAACAATCATAACAGAATTGGGCGTTTCAGCGTTCGTCACCTCTTCGTCATCACCGGCCAACTGATCGCCTTTGTTACCGTAGCCCTCTCGACCAATATCGTCATGGGACTCACCGGAGTCGTCATCGCGAGCATTGCAATCGGCGTCGGCGACATCACCTACCTCCCGCTCGCCTCCCACTTCCCATCGTAGGTTACGGTACACCTCGCTCTTCTCCAAAGACGTCTTGTTGCAGATACGTCATCTCGACGTGGTCTTCAGGCACGGGCGCGTCGGGACTAATTGCCTCGACCACCTACGCGGTGCTCACGGATCCGCATCTCGGAGGACTCACGCCGCGCGTCGCCCTCTACATGATGACCGTAATCCCCTTCATCTTCGCCATCGTGTACGTTTACTTCTCTTCGACCGCTTTCAACCTCTTTGTTTCCAGGTACTGGGGCGTTTTGCTGAAACCGGAGAGCGTTCATCAGGTGAGCGTTATGCGACCGTCGACCTATCTTGTCCCCAGCGCAAAGACTGCGCCGTGCCCAGGTATGTGATGGCTTGTATTTGTACTAAATAACCGGAAATTCAGAGAAAATCGATCCGATTCCTCCGAAGAAGACGAGCGCGTCGAGCTTCAGTCTGCAGGATAAGATGCTCATGATCCAGGTAGAGAGACTGGAGGGCTACAGTAATCCTGGTCGTCTTTTCAGCCTCTTCTGAAGTACATGATTCCCCTGGCGATCGTCTACTTTGCCGAATACTTTATCAATCAGGGTCTCATGGAGCTGATCGTCTTCGACTGCGCGTCAGGCTCGGGATGTCGCCGCGTCGTCAGTACCGCTGGTATCAGGTGCTCTACCAGATCGGCGTCTTCCTCTCGCGCACCTCCATCTCGCTCTTCGTGCTCCCCGTCAAAGTGCTCCCGGTGCTGGCGGTGCTGCAGGTGGCGAACGCGATCTTCTTCTCTTTCGAGGCGACAAATCGCGTTCTCCCCAACATCCTCGTCGTCTTCGGAATCGTTCTGTTTGAAGGATTCCTCGGCGGCTCCTCCTACGCGAACACTTTTAACGCCATTCACACTACGGTAGGCGCGCCCTCTAACACGCCCTCCACCGCCCTCTTTCAGTCGCCGCCGGAAACGCGCGAATTCAGCATGGGATTCGCGACGCTCTCCGACGCGATTGGAATCGCGATCGCCGGAGCTCTCGCGATTCCCACACACAACGCCGTCTGCGACCACTTGATACGACACTGACCGCGTGTGGGTGGGTGGTACGGTAGCGAGGCCTCAGGTTTTTGTATATACACTGTTTGTTGCATAAATTTATTTAATCAAACGAATCTTGTTGCCCGTAGTGATGAGTGCGGCGATGCGGAGGTCACCGCGTCAAGTAGTAGAACCAGTAGAACACGTTGAAAGCTAGAACGCGTGGCTGTTAGGGATGCACGAGAATCGAAAGACGCACTTGCAAAGAGAAGCGGGAACATTCGCGCGCAGCAAAAGTCGACTTTGTTCCCCAAACGCCCGATTTTCACGCGTTGGAGCTGCGAGAGGTTCTGGGAGCGTCGGACGTACGTGTCCACGAGTTCCTCGTTCCCCGCTTGGTCTCTAAACGAGGAATGAGGCCTGCAGATGGAGGAAACGCACCCGGAGAGCGCGAGGAACATTCCGTCGGCAACCTGGCCGACCATCATCGTCTTCAGCTTCCGTGCCGCCTTCACCTTCTTCTTCTGCTTCGCGTCGTTCATTTTGTCGAGGAATCCGACGACCGCCAACTCGCAGAGCGACATGAAGATGAAGGAAACGCACACGAAGAACCACAAATCAATCGCTTTGACGTAGGAGACTCGCGGCAGATTCTTCACCACGTTTCCCATCTGAAATCCGCGTTTTCTGCGCCGCCACGCGTCTTCGTGACTCACTTGGAACGTCAGCGCCATCAGCGCGTTCACTCCGAGAATGATGCGCGCGGGAAGCGCCTTCGAGTCGATGTAGAACGAAATCCACGAGATAAACACCGAAAGATAGCTGGGCAGGTATGCCTAAAGCGAGGATTAGCTGCGACTGAAGCGAGCGCACCTGGAGAATGTAGAACCCGTAGAGGCGTTTGAAAGTGAAGTGGAGCGTCAGTTGGTCCCACGAACCAGCGGTGTACTGTTTGATTCGACGCTCGTAGGTGAAATTGACGAAGCGGAAGTCGGGCAGTTGGAAGTGCTCGCTGGCTACCGTAACCGGACTCCACGGCATCCAGTAGAGTCGCACCTCGGCGATGGAGTATCCGCAAGACTCGAGCGTCAGATGGCACGACTGCGTGTCGAGTGGAAAGTTCTCGAGGCGCATGTTGCACCGTCCGTGCACGCGCATCCTGCAAGGATACTGTAGATTAGAAGGCGGCAGAGAGAGCGAAGCACCTGTGGTTGAGGAAAATCGTTCCGTTCGGGTAGATGATGAGAAGGATGTTTGCGTCTGGAGACCTGAATCAGGGGAGAATCACGCGGATTGGAGCGAGGCCGATTACATGTGGATGTAGGTGTCTTTGCTGTTGATGAAGCAGATGTTCGGCGACCAGATCTTCTGCGCGACCGACTCGTCGAGACTCAGATTCGTCTTGCAGGAGAGATGCGAGTAGACGAGACGCGGGTCGGTCCAGATCTGCGAGAACCAAAGGTCCACGATGAACGAGGAGGTGATCTCGGAGAGGGAGCCGATGTCCTGGATCGTCACCTGAAGTCACGGCGTTATCCCTGCGCTGTGTTTGTGTTTGCGGAGCATCAAAGCGCCCGGGTTTAACAACAAAATCCCCCCGTTGCAGACGGATTTTGTGGAAAAAGAAGTTTTCGGGGCTTCGCGCTTGATCGACGTCTTGTCACTCACGCTGCAATCTCCCTTTCCATACATTTTAAGGAAGCACAACAAAACTCTCTTGTGTGAGAGGTTACCGTACTCGTAAATCGACTAAAATGGAGATTTCTGAGCGGTCAGTGAACCTTTGAGTCCTTGCAGCACTTTCATCTAAAATTGGGTCGGTCTCGATCGCTTCCGAAGCACTAAAACTCGGCGTTTAACTGCTCAGACTGCAGACACAATTTCGTTTTTGCGTGTGGCAAATTGTCCTTTGAGGGCAATTACGAGGCGCCGGGAACTTCTCCGCCGGAGTTCCATGACGCCGGCAGCAAAAAACTTTCAACGAGAAGAACTTTCGATATTTTTGTTTTTCCGACCGAATTTGTCTTCCAAGAGAGCGACAGCGGCGCACTTTTCCAAAAGCGCACTCGTCTCAGAGGGCGCGCGCACGCCGTGCTGGCCATGTGCAACCCTGAACTTCCGCCGGGAGTACGGTAGTGTTTTGCACGCAAAGTTTCCACATTTTCATTTCAAATTTTCTTTTTTGCATTTCGTTTGGATTTCAGGAGTCTGCGGATTGCTAGCCGCCCCCTCTGGATGCACCTACCTCTGCTTGGACATCGATGGAGTGATTGGAGGGGAAAGTAGCCTTGTCGTAGTCCTGCAGCAGCGTCCCCATGATGCTCTTCCGCTGCGAGGAAAACTGTTTGCACTGGGGCGTGTGGGCCGCCGCCACGTGCGCCGCCGCGAGGAGCAGCGGAATCGAGAAGAAGACGTTCATCGAGAAGACGTTCGCATCTGAAGAGCGCGCGAGTGGAGCGACCTGGGAGCTCCGCGAGTCTCCGTCGGAGAGCGAACGAATATAAGAATATTTTCCGCGCGATCGGACGCAAAACAGAGAATTATGAGAAATAAAGGGGGAATCGCGGCGGCAGCGATAAGCGGTGACTAATTGGGGAGCGAGGGATACTTTCAGGCGATGAGGAGCGTTGTTTGGACCTCTGAGCAACGTGAAAACAAAGTGGGGCGATCCGAAAACAAAGGCGACTCGAGCAGAAGATCGCCGGCGTCACCGAACCAGGAACCGCCGGAGGCGCACTTCAACCGATCGATGCAATTCGAGTCAACCGGAGTTCGCGTGACGAGTAAATTACACAAAAAACGGCAGCGCTCATATCGCCAAATCCCTCAAATTGGCGCCCGCGGCCAGGACGACGCGTAATCGTCGTCTCCAGCACTGAACGCTTTTATCAGAATTTGATTGTTGTTGTGAGCGCGTTTTTCACGCGACAAACTCGAATAATCGACGAGGCGATGAAGAGAGCACCGCTAATGGCATTAATACGCCGAGGAAAAGGACGTCCGAGGGTCTCCGAAGGGGACAACGAGTAAATAATTAAACAAAGTGGTCGTTTGTTAATAACTGCGTGAAGGAGAAGAGGTCGGGCACGCCTTGCGTCCCGGAGACGCCCGCGGGGGAGGAAACGGAGGAGGTTTTGGGGAAGAGAATGTTTGACGGATTGAAACATGTGGTGTTATGATGCATTCACCTTCAAAAACACCCGAATCAAAGGTTTTCCAGCGCAAGAGTCAGCGCGGAACGTGAATCCGAGGTTTTGTCCTCACTTTCGCTCCATTTCTCCTCCTCAAACGAAGAAATCTGTGTCCGCAAGAAAAGCACTTTAGCTGCGCAAATCCATCGCCGCGTGAAGTAATTTTTGGCATTTTTCTATTCATCCACAGCGCTGTTGTTTGTTGGGCAACTGCGATTAGGCCTGCACTCCCCCGAAATTCGATTATGTCGAGAAAGGGGACAAAGAGTCATAACACGATCAGCGCCGGAGTCCAATTTCCGATTCAAAGTTGCTATGACGGCGATCTTCTGACGACGTCGCTTAAAGAATGTACTTTCCGAACCTCTCAATCGCTAATTGGGGACCTCATCGCACGGCAAACACGAATCGCGACTGCTTGTTGGCTAATTTACAGTCGCGCAAAGCAAAAGTTCAATTCTGAACGCGGGACACCCGCAATTGCGACCACAGGGCGGTTCAGAGCAATGATTCGACTAAATCTCTCCTTTCCGTCGTAATTGTACCAATTTCTTGCCTAGAAAATCATTTAATCCGTAAAGGCGGCCGTTGTTTTGATAATCCGAGATTTGAATGTTCCGTTTAACGCGAACAAGCGACCAGGAAGTCCTAAATTAAATTTGAAAAGGACAAACAAAAGTTCGCGTAAATCCGTCTTCTCACCGCTTCTTTCTCTTCTCCAACTTAACTCAAAACGCGCAACTACGTTGACAATCTGTTTCCATCACTTTACTACGGTAGCTGCGCGCTTTGCTTAGAAACATTCGCGATACCGTAGCTCCACGAGGACGTAACCTGATTAGGCGCAACCGCGCACGACTGCAAAGCAACAAAAGCGAAAACGTGGCGACACCATCTGCATGGGGAACCCGCGAATCTGATGAATAATTGACGAAAATGTCATAATTCCATTTGTCGCGCGCGCGAACAATGCGCGCAGAGCGGTAAATGGCCCTCCGGGCGGTTAGGAATCGATAATTCAGAACGCTTTGTTTTGGTATCGCTTTAATTTCCACGCGCGAGTGCCGTTGAATTCGACTATCGCCGCCGAAAACGCGTTTGATATGCGAACGCCGGGGGCGCGCGGCCTTTCCAGAGTAAATAAACGCGCCGCGACAGGAATCGCCGTTGCGTTGTGCTTTGTTCGAGGGTTCCGGCGACTCCGCAGTTCGGCGTCCGAGTGGACGACGAAATTGAAAGTTCATTGCAAAGCCAAGTGCGGGCGGCGATCGAATTGCGCGCGAAAAACGCTCATTAGGAGCCGAATGGACGCCGGAAGCAAGCGTTCGAGCATTCTGTCACTGTAGATCTTGCTAGAAGGCCGCGCAGTGGGGGATTCTGTTCAGCGAGTCTTCCCTCCTGGCATTCTGCAGCATTCACATCGGCGAATCGCTCGAATCTAGCGCTTCTCTCCCCCCCCACTTTCAATTTTTCTTTGTTTTCCGGAGTCTGGACATCCATTCATGTCCGCAGCGCTCTCCTTAATTGCCTTCACTCGAATTTCCTTTGTTTATCAACTAACACGAAGAAACAAATATGTACAGAACAAGGACGCGCGATCATCTTTGCGAGTCGGATCCATCGATGTTGATGACAATGTCGTGCGGAGTCACGAACGCTTCCATCGGCACCTCGCTCCCTTTCCCCTTCGAGATGCTCGCTTTCTGGAAGGGCACCTGGCGCTGATTGATGGGAACGTTCAGCTGAAAGAAGGAAAAATGAAGATTCGTGCGATTCGCAAGCTGAACGAACGCGCAGAATGTCCCTTTCCTCGAACAGAGGCGACGAATTCTCGCGTGGATGCTCGTGGACGCTATCCATGCGACGTCTACGGTACTTGCTGCGCATGGCGCGGAAACTTCTTCTCAGATTCGACCTAAGAATCTTACGTACGAAGCTATTCAAGCAGGAAAACGCACCCGAAGTTGAACGTTTGCAGCAGCGACCGCCGCCTCTTCTGGTAGCGCTTCCTTATCGCCTTTCTTTCGATATTATTCAGGTTTCCGGGACTCGAACACCTTCGGATGTCGCTCGTCGCCTTCCCCAGAAGAACCTCACTGATCTTCCGCTTTGATCCGACCCGCTCGCCAATCGCGAAGCTCTGCCGTTTGCGCTTCAACTCATCGAGACGTTTCACTTCGTCCGCTTGATCCTGCTGCTGCTTCATCGCCTGCGCACTTTCCAGAATAGAAAACTTCTTCCGCTGCGGAAGGTTGAAGGCGACTTCCCTTCCGTGTTGAGGATTCAGCGCGAGATTCTGGTTCGCCATCAGAGTGCCTTCGCCGTCACTGTGGGAGCGAACCATTGAAGAGGCTTGAAGAAGGCTGAACTCGCGGCAAATTCAGGGTTTGTTTGGATTCGGAATCTGACTTCGAACTTACAGCGACGCCGGTTGTCCTCTGTCGGCCTCCTTCCCCTCGCTCCCCAAAGAGGTGCGATCGGCCTCGGTCGGATGCAGCCGTCGTGCCGCCATTCCATCCAGAAGTTCGACTTCTGAAAGCGTTCGTTTTAAAATTGAATGATCAGCTTCAACTCGCTTGAAAGAACGGTTTCCGACCTCCACGTACACACCGCGTCTTCTAACACGTTCTGAGCTTTTGTCGCCTTCTGGGAACTATCGGAATACACGCTGAAATGAGCGCATAGTAAAGTAATCTCGTCGCGCAAACCTGTCCGACGATTTCTTCCTCCCACTTTCACTGCCGTCGCGCTCGAAATACAATCCGGGCGTGGAGAGCGAGCTGAACATGGTCACCCGAACGAAGACGGCGAAGAAATGACCGATGATGAAGACCCACAGGAGAAGCACGAGGATGATCAACAAGATCTCATGGCTCATTATGTTTGTGATCGCCGGATTGATTTCTGAAAGACGGAAATTGTTTGTTTCGGTGGTGCGGAGGATTCGCCGGTTCCAATCAAACGAAAAGATGCCCCACCTATGTCATCGGTAACGAAATGAATCGGCGCTCCGTGCGACCGGAGGCACTGGTTCGCCGTGGAGAGGACCGCGGTGTAATTGGAGTGCGGCTTGAGTCCTCGGAGCGTGACGGATTTGTCGAAGTCGGGGAGTGTGAAGGAGATCCATTGGGAGGCGTCTGAACGGAGATTTGAAAGAAGCGGCAAGAGAGCACGAGCAAACCTGAGATCTTGTAATTGATTTCGTAGAAGAAGTGATACAAAGTGCTCGAAGTCGTCCACTCGACGGTCGCGTGCGTTCCCGCGACCTCATGAACAGTGAAGCTTTCGACCGCCGGCGGTGGGAAACGTTCTGAATTTGAATTCAACCTAGTTTAAGAAAGAGAGAGGCTTTCAAGTATTAATAGATGAATTTCGCATATTTTGACGCTGATTTAATAGAAACGCAATTCAAAACGTACGGCAGAATCGATCCTGCTGCGCTGTGTATCGACTCATATCTGTGCTTCCATCGAAGACGCGGAGCTCTGAAAGAGGAAATTCCGCTTTGTTCCGGTAAATGTTGAACGGAAACATCGCGATTTACTTTCCGGAAAGATTCCTTTCAACGCGTCAGGCGTTAATCAACTCGGCAAAGAGACAAATGATGGAACGGGAGTTTGGTCACAAGACAAACGACGATTGAAATGTTACACCGAGCGAGATGTGTTCGATGCAGTAAAACTCGCGATGACACATGGCGACCGGGAATATGTTCCTGAAACGTTTACGTAAACAGCGACGAGGCTGCGGAGCTGCGAAGATTCAAATTTGGCCAATCTGAAGAACAATAAAACAGTTTGTTCTGCATTTCCGCAATCGCAGTGGGAAACCGAATCCCGAACGTACTCACAACATGTTTTGATTGAGTGGAAACCCGAAACAACGGAAACGAAAGGCGAAGATTCCGTTGTGAGTGACGTGAAGCAATTGGTCGCTCGCCATCGGAGTGGGAGCTCTTGAGTCATCAGATAATCGCACATTACTGTTATTTTGGATAAATCCGCTTGAAAACTCGGCGCGCGGTGAATAATTCAGAAGCAAACGACAAAGACGACCGAATCGAAGACAAAACGTGCCGTTTGTTTTCGATTTCGGCGAAATCAGCGGATAATTAGATGATGAAAGTCGCGGGGTCTAAACTCTTAATTGAGAGAAATGCGTTTAAAGCGAAGTTTGGATTCGTGCGTGGCGCGAAAACACGTTGACATGAGTGAATGGGCCAGAACATGTCAAAAACATTGCAGAATTCCGTTTACGGCGATCGAAAACTGTGTGCGGTGAAACCGATTCTGTTTCATGAGTTTTCGCATCTCCCGGGTTGTCGACAGGACGCAGGAATGAACTCCTAATCGAATACCAATCGGATTCTCCGCCGTGAGAAGCAACGAACACGGTATGAGATGAATGCAAATGGTCAATTCTGCTCAAACAACGCGCATGAGTCGATTCAAGGTGGGCGAAACGCGTTATCGAACAAATTAATAGATGCTGATTTATGGAAAGGGCATTTGCGTGTTCTAATCGCGCATTCGAGGGCTGAACTGTTCAACTCTCGTCGCTAGTAACGAGCAGAAGACGCCGCTGTTCCACCGAGCTTCAAATTCAACAAAACAAACGATGAATTCCTCCGCTTCGCTGCTCCCAATGTGGGTTATCTTCGCCTTTAGCCCTCGTAATTACAACGAGTGTTTCTCCTCAAAACAGAAACGAAAACAACTCTTCTCGTTTCGTGTTTTGGGTCAAAAACCAACATTGGGCACTGCGCCACGGTCCAGATGGCGTGACATGAGATAAACACTCCCAATGGCCGGATCGCTCTCTGAATGATAGACTAAAATAAACATTTTGCATTCGGAGGACGCGGAACTCTTTTCCGTTCGAAAATCCAATTTCGCGCAAATTGTAAAAAGAAGGACGATGCGGTCTGCAAAACGAATCTCGAGAAGCCGCGATCCGAACGAACGGCCTACAAGAAGCGCTTCGGAAAACAAGAATTTCTTCGCGATTCCTCGATGTTGTCGTTGGACAAAAGAGTTTTACGACGTCGTAATCTCCTCCAAAGTCCCGCGATCATCTGTCGCCTTTTGGCCAAAAAACGTGTCTAAATAAGAGATGAAACAGTGAATTTCAAAGAGTGCGATAAGTCGCCGCTGCGAACTGGCGGAGAGAAGATGGCGCGTAGAGTTGTGACATCGTTTGGTGTGTTCAGAGAGGATGTTTAGTCCTCAAATCAGCCGCCAACTGTTGGACGCCCTGCGGAAACAAGAAGTGGCGCATTGTTTGGCCTCATGCACTATTATGACGTTTGAAATAGCGCAGACGCAGTGCACACGGATGGCAGAGACGTTTTTGATGGAGGAGCAATTAATCGCGGAATTTGGCGCTCGTTTTGTGCGTAAAGGAGTAGAGAGGAACGCCTCGGAGCGGTCTTGCAGCCTCTTAACGCAATTAGCGCGTAAGTAGAGGGCGTCTAGCAGACTAATTCGAGGGCCGACTGCAAAACGCCGCTATTAGCGCTATCATACAGCACGCAGGATCACGATCTCGATGCGGGAAGCGAAGAAACAACTTTGCCCCTTTATCTCAGGCATGCATCAGAACAGATTGCCGATCGCTCTACAACGCGATCGTCAGTCACGAGAGCAGAAACAGCAAAACAATAAAAGCCCCCAGAGTCCGCCGCGTTTCTGTTCGATGGCGCCCTCAGCGTCTCTGTCAAGGATTTCATTATTACTCTTCGCTGCACATTCGAGAGATCCGCGCGCACTTTCCACGCTCCAAGTAATCAGAAACGCTTTCAAAAACGAAGAAATCGCTAATGAACTCGTTCATATATCGTAATCCGCGTTTTCAGGACAGAAACCGCATTTCTGTGCAAACTACAAATGGCGCGAAGACCCGACGGGCGTCACCTGTTCGCGAAGCTGCAAAGGACGACGATACACGAAGAAGGAGCGCAGAGTGAGGGAAGTAGGGTTTGAGGGTCGGTTGCGGAGATTGAATTAGGCGATGGAGAGCGTCGCGGAGAGATAACGAGCGGAGACGCCGCGACGAAGACTTTGACGAAAATACAAACGAACAACAACGGAGATAATAGTATTTGATTGAGTAAAAGTGTCTTACGCGAAGGCCGAAAATGAGTGAAAACAGAGGGAAATGAAGGGATTAGGGCCTGAAAGGATGCGACGTTCGCCGTTTATTTCGCTTCTACTCAACAACGCGGAGTCGAGAATCGTTTCACCGTCACCGTTCGGGCTTTGAAGAGCGATTTGACGTCCGATCGGATTTCGTGGTTGCAGACCAGGTAGACGAATCCTCCCGCGCCTAAAATACGATTTTATGAGAGAACATTAGTTCGGAAACCTACCGTAGTTGGCTTGACAGACGAACAAATCGAGGATTCGTGGTATCGGACTCGAAGGGTTGTACTGGATGTAGAGGAAGAGGAACGCGGTGACGTAGTGCAACGAGCAGATGATGATCGCCTGCAGAACGATCTGAACGGCGACGATGAGTGGACAGAGCGAACAACAGACCGAAAGTTTGATTTTTCCTGTTTCCTCGCTCCGAAGCAACTTCAATTTGTGAAAAACGGTGCCGACGAGCAACACGTACAGAATGGTGATCACGGTGATCACTCCGTAGGTGTTGATGGTGTTGTAGTTGTTTTGATACTGCAAAATATCGTAATCTATCGTAATCCAACGCTCAAAATACCTCCCGGGACTCGAAATCATGCAATCCGTCAATACCGTAGTACGGATTGAAGTACCACATAAGTCCTTTCGCTGCGTATACCGCGGGCGGAGCGATGAAGAAAAGAGCAACAAAGTACAAAAGAGATACCGTAATCCAATAAATCAGTTTCCATTGTCGTACGCGGTACGGTAGCTTGATTTCCCAGAGTTCGAAGATTCGATTGCATGCGAGCGCAGCGCACGTGACGCACTGGGAACCCCACAGCGCGCCCATCAGGCAACCAACGATGTAGTTCATGTACGGATGAATACAGTACACCGAGCCGTAGATGATGAAGAATCCGCCGACGAAGGAGTGAGCGACGAGACTCGCGACTTGCTGGACGCCCATGAAGAACATGAGGACGTAGCATTGCAAGGAGAGGTACTTTGCGCGCATCATGACGAAGAGCACAGGGACGTAGAACACCTGCAGATAGAAGCTACAGTAATCTACCTTGTACAGCAGTTCGCACCAAGTAAAAAACTCCCAGCGCGATGACTGTGACGCCCGTAGCGGGATACGGTACTCGCTCCGCTTCCCATCGTTCCGGTGAGAGCAGAGCGCAGTTGTAGCGTTGGAGGAAAGCCGCGTGTCGGAAAACCAAAAGTTCCATCGTGCAGAGAGGTCGCCAGAGGGATTGCGGAGGTCTGTTGAATTAATAGAGAGTCTGGGGCCCGGTCATCCCGTCATTAGGCTCTAAGGACGGCGCACACCTCGCGACGAGGTAATTAAGACAACGCAAATTGTTATTTTCCAGGAGTTCGAAGAGGTTGTGATTTATGGTATCGCGATTCTCGGAATCCGAGTCACCTCAACTAAGAAACGCAGACGCAAAACTCCTACGTTCGTTTCTCGTCGACTTTTCACGTAATTAATTTATAACTGAAATATAAAAGTGCAAAATAGGCCACCTGGGGCCAAATTGGGACCCAGGTGAGACTCCGACGACTACCCATAATTACTCACAGCAATTAAAAAATATCGAAACGGAAACGAAGACTCAATGCAAACTTTTGAATTCCTCGGGATTCAGTTCACGTGCGTACGCGCGGATTCGGGCGGACGTGAGAGGGCTGCTGAAAGCGGTCGCTTCTTCGGATTCTTGGCAAACGACAGAATCGCCCGCTCCATTGCCAGAAACACACAGGAGCCCAGGAGGAGTGGAGGTTCGCCGATCCCCTTCGACGAGTAAACGGATCCGCCATACGCGTTCGGCTCCTTCAACAGCATGACTCGGAACTTCTCGGGCATCGTCGCAGCCGTCGGAATGTTGTACTTGCTAATCGCGTCAGTCAGCAAGCGACCTTCTTTGTCCCAGAGTAGTTCTTCTGTGGTGAGCAGACCGTACCCCTGAGTGAATCCTCCCTCGATCTGGCCAATGTCGATGGCCGGATTCAGACTGTCTCCGGTATCCATCACGATATCGACATTCAGCAGTTTGTGACTTCCTGTCAGCATGTTCACCTCGCTCACAACGCAAGCGGCGCCAGTTGTGAAGTACGTCGGGTTGTGGTCATCGGCTCCGAACTCGGCGCGCGGCACTCTACAAGTGGTTGAAGATACAAAAGCTAAAGAGTTGAAGAGCATACTTGATGTGCTTTCCACTGGAAAGAGGAACACATTGCTGATACGCTGTCCACACCCACGACTTCCAGTCTCCCTCTGGATTTGCTTCCATCACCGGTTTCAGGCCAGCAAGTATTTCTTCGCAGCATGTCTTCAAAGGAAGTCATTAGGAAGCTTCTTAAAAATTCGGTGTGGCTACCTTGATTGCGTATCCGTGGACATCCGATCCTTGGCTTCCTCCGGTCACAGGAGCGTTTGCGGTCTTCTCTGTATTCGCCTCTTTCATCGTAATCATCTCAATCGGCAAACCAAGAACTCGGGACGCGACCTAAAGGGAATGTTTCTAATCAAAGCATCCGGGGCAGAACAAACCTGCAAGCATTTGATGTTCAATCCTTGTCCCATTTCCACTCCGCCGATGCTGAGCGAAACACTTCCATCCATGAAAACGTGGACCAAAGCAAAGCACTGAATTGTTCCTCGCGTGAATGGTTAGCAGAGCCGATCTTACCTGTTCCGTCATTCCAGCATGCGTCATGGAGAAACGGCACGACGTAACTGCAATTCCGCGTTTCACAAATTTGCTATTCTTGTTGAACTCCTCAACCTCCTTGCGCAAAACGTCGTATTTCGACCATTCTTTGCATTGTCCCCAGCACTGGATCATATGGTCGTTGACGATCACCTCCTTATTCATTCTCACATAACCCATCGTGAGCGAGATTCTTCTCTCTGAGGTTTTCCTGGTCGAATCCCCACTTCCTCGCTAGATGTTCGATTGCGGTCTCCATGATAAACGTCGACTGTGGGTGACCGTAGCCACGGAAGGCTGTGTTGGAGCAAGTGTTCGTCTTGCATGGCCAACACTCGTAGTGGATATTCGGAACCTCGTAGGACGTGTCTCCAGTCATTGCGAGCACCATGCTAACGCTGACCGAATCGTTTGTGGAGTATCCGCACTCGGTGTAAACTTTGAAATCAGCCGCCAGAATTTTTCCTTCCTTGTCGCAACCGATCCTGAATTCGATCTTACGGTCACGTTCAAACTTTGAACTCACTTGTATTTGGCTAAAACGGGATGTCGACCACCGGTCACCTTCATATCGTCTTTGCGACTAAGGACAGCACTAACAGGTCTCTTCAACTTGTTCGCTGCAATCAGAGCGGGCGCCCTCGCGTACAAACATTGACCGGCTTTTCCACCAAATGCGCCTCCAACTCGACGAACCTGGACGGTGATCTTGTTCTTCGGAATGTTCAGAATATACGCGGCGGAGACTTGAGCCCACGAGCCTCCTTGTGTTGAAGCGTAGAGTGTCCTAAAATAGAGACCCTCCTACCCAACCTGCAAACGCTTCCTCACTATACCATTCGCCTCCTTCCTCGGGAACACAAATCGACGTTTGCGTCTCCAAGTAGATATGCTGCTGTCCGCCCATTTCCACAGAACCTTCAACGACGTGCGCACAGTCACTGAACTCCTTCGGGAGATCTTCAACTCCGCGATCATAAACGATCGGTTTGCCGTCATTGAAGAAGGAGTTATGCTCGATGGCCGAGGCAATTCCCAACACCGCTGGAAGTTTCTTGTATTCGACCTTGACCAGAGCAGCTGCACGACGAGCGATCTCGATGCTTTCGGCAACGATAGCACCAATCGGCTGACCGTAGGATTCAACAACTCCTTCGGCAAACATCGGAGTGTCATCGGAAATGCCAACAATGGGTCCCACACTAGGCCGGTTGCTTCCTCCCTCTGGGATGTCGTTAACATCGACGTAATCTACAACTCCTGCAAGCGCCAACGCCGCACTCGTGTCGACGGAGACGATCTCCGCATGCGCTTCAGTGGAGAGCACGAGAGCGATGTGGAGCAGATCTGCGATGTTCAGATCTCCTGCGTACTTTGCGTCTCCCGTTGTATGGCGATTAGCGTACTGATGAGCCAAGGGACGTCCACATGCGTCCTGGTCGTGTTCACCGACGATTTTCTTGAAAAGCTGAAGAGGCTCGAACACACTTCCCTTCTTCTCGTCCACTTTCGCCTCGTGGTACATCGCAGAAATCACTCCAATCTGATCATCCGACAAGTTGGCATCTCTAGAGATACCCACTTTCAATTGACTTTCAATTAATGCACTAACTTTAGGGCATTGACAATGTTCCCACCAACTACGGAGAACTGGCGCGCGACAGGACCAATCTGTCCGATGGTCACCACTTCTTCTCCCAATTTGACATTTTCGACGATGACCATTGAGGTTCGTTCGTACTTTGTGGAATACACGGTTTGGTCTTCGGTCAGCTGAAAACAGTATTTACCGCAGTTCCCTGGCATTACCGCATACCTTTGGGAACCCAGCAGCGAGGATGTAGCCATTCTCAACTTGCGACCATCTTTGGCTAAAGAATTCTTCATTCACACTAAGAAGTTCTTTCTTCTTCGATGACTTCACTTTCAAACCAAGAGCGAGCGAAAGTGTAGCGAAATCGCTGTTTCGGAACAGCAGAGAACCGGCCCAACTCTGAAAATGTAATTCTCGGGTTCTTTCGAATCACTCGAATCCTTGAAAACATACGACAATGTTCCGCGCTTGAATGGAACCAAACAGATCGAGCAGCTTCACAACCGCGCTATATTTCTTTCCGAGCGTCGAAAAAATCTCCGCGACTTCCGAAATCGTCTGACTTGCTTTGATCAGAATGACATTATCGTGCTTCAAGCCGTCAAACAGCGCCTCAGAAACGTCCAGATTTGAAAGACAAATCCATTTCTCCTTGTTCCTCAGCACTAAAAATCGTTTTCTGTGATCTTCTCCAAAAATCACCCTCGTTTTACTCATTTTACGTGTGATTCCAGTGGAGACTACGATGCTTTGTTCATCATGAATCGCGTCGAGTTGAGAGAGATTCGAAGGACAGAAGACCAAAAGTTCGTCGTCTTCGACTTTCAGCATCTTCGCGTTCTTCTGCGCTTGGATGTCAAGAATCAACTTTGGCGGGAAAATGATCTCTTGCGTCGGATCGTAGACCTTCATCTGCTTCCAGTCGACCAAACCCTCCTGCATCTCGCTGTCCTCATTCTTGCACGGACAAACCTTTCCCTCTCCCTGACAACATTTGAATTCCTTCGAAAGCGAGTAGAACGACTCGACAATCGGTCGATAACCGGTGCATCGACAGAGATTACCTGGAAAATACCGGCATACCGTAATCCCTAACATAATCCCTAACCTTTGATCGCCTGATCGATATCGTATCGGCTCGGTTCTGGATTGTTCCGCAGAAGAGCGTACATAGACATCACGAATCCGGGAGAACAGTAGCCGCATTGGGTGCCGTGGCCGAACGCGAGACGCTCCTGAACGGCGTGCATCTTCTGAGGCGATCCGACGCCCTCGACGGTGATCACGAGACAGTGGTCCACCAAGTAAAGCGGCATCAAACACGCGTTCGCAGCGATGTAGCGTGCCTTCTGAGCTGCGCAATCCCATTTTCCGACGACAACTGTGCAAGAGCCACACGCGCCTTCTTCGCACGCAAGTTTTGTTCCAGTGAGACGCACTGCAAAATGAAAATTACAGTATTTACAAAACAGTTTAGTGTTTATTAAGTGTTAACGCATGCTCAGAGACTGCAAAACGAGAATTTTCGGTTCAATTCTCCGCCTTCCAACTGGTCTACATCGCCGTCCAGCAAAGACCAAGCAACTTTGCGAACCGAATGATCGAAAGTGCACTTCGGGCGACCTTGCGAAGATGAACGTGCGCTCGGCGAACACAAATGCAGCGGCGAAAACACAAATTGAAGCAAATTCGATGCTTCAATCGCTTGTTGATGACTTTCGATCGATGAGTCACCGCAAATGTACACAAAACAACGCATTTCCGATCTGCAGCAGCTCGGTCCCATTCCGAATTGTCCACAAACCAACGATCGCCCCCAAATACTCAAACGGCGCTTTAGCAAGGAAGCCCAATCAGCGCACAAATTGATCTCGGAGAACGAATCAACTCACATTTGTTCCTCAAATACGACGCCAACGTCACCTTCGCACCGGGCTTCGCGACAACAACTTCTTTCCCATTGACGAAGAATTGTAGAGAATCGCGGGTGTCCGCCATCGCAGAACAGCAGAAAACTGGTGACAATTCACTATGACGACCTGCGCAGCGATTATTTTCGGTATTTGCCAGCGAAGACCCGCCTCCGACAGGAGGAACACGTTAAGGAGACATTTTATTATGACGAATAAATTATCATTAGCATAAGAACCGGGACATAAACAATTATGCACGAAACAGAAACGTCTTATGAGTTGGACTTCGCTTTCGATTTCGCTTCGGCCTTCGCGGCTGCCTTCTTCTGCGCCTGCAATATGGCATCATTAACTGTCCTTTGGACTAGAGCGTCTTACCTCCTCGACAAGTGGAACCAAACGTCCTTCCTTCGCTAGAACCTTCATGAGTTCGACAATGAACGGCATATAATTATGCCGACGACGGATGTTCTCGCGCTTCGCCATCTGTGCCTTCTGATCTTCATCGGTGATTTTATCACGGAGGTTGCACATCTCAACAACTTGGTCGTCAGTCGCAGCTTCAAGCAATTCAAGCTCAGCCAAGCGCTGCTGATACTTCATCTTCTTGTCAGTGACAACGCCCATCAAGTTGAAATGAATTTCACCCTTGCTGTAGTTTTCGATACGTTGTCCAATGACTGGCTTGACATGTGAGAGCCAATCAGCACCTTCCGGAATAGCTCCAAGATCGATGGGAGCTTCACGCAGACCATCCAGTTCGTAAACACGACCGTTAATCGGAACGTAAGTAATAAAATGGTAGTTATCTTCTTTTTCAGGCATGCGAATATCGAGTTCGAACATATGCTGCCTAGAGAAGCTGTTATGGACGTCACGAATTGCATCCGAGTTGGTCAAACAAAGACCACGGCTCTAAAAAAAACTTTAAATTTCGGTTGTAAATCATTTTGCTTACGCTAGGATCGAAGCTTTGTGTAAAGGTGCGGAAATCATCCAAAATAGATCCGAGCTTGATTCCCTCCATTTCTGGCTTGGTGAGGTCCAAGTTGAACAGCATGTTCATGATTGCTTGAGTCGCACAAGCGTTCGTAATAACTTGCTGTGCGAAGTACACCTTTTCGTGGTCGGTTTCTAACTTTCCACAAGGCTCATCACCAGGACGCCACTTGAACAAGAAGATCAAACCGTGAACCGGACTACAAAGAGAAGTTTAAATACGCTAAATTGACGTCAAAATTACACACCTCTTGGCCGCAAACTCGGACTCGTCCAAGCTGTAGAATTCCTCAACTCCAAGACCGGCGACACCAAACTCGCGGAGTAACTCGGTAAAGACTCCGGGGTCCGATTCAATCAAGCACCAGTTTCCCGCTTCAGCCATGTTAAATTCTAAACTTGAAAGATCGAATAAACAAACGCACACAACCAAATGTAAATAGATATGGAAATCAACCCGCACGCATAGCTTTCATGATTTCAAATTTCAAAAGCAATACTTTATGCAGTTCACAAGAATGCATTCAATTGTTGGATCACATTTTAACTCGTCTTCTCAGAACCAGAACAGAGGAATCGTGGCCACAAATGTAGTCAATCCTTGGGTCTTGACTCTTTTGCAGCCGCTTTTCTAAAGCTAGTAATGTTATTGATCGTTGGCAAGCAGTTAAACAAATACTTATTATATGCCTTCGGACACTTCTCACGGTGTTTTCGACAGTGGTGGTGTTTCAAATGATGTTTACAGCGGTAGGGCTGTCGAGAACTGGAATGTTCGTGCCGTGAACGTTTGCTACTATGCCTGTGATGGTCGCTGCTTTTCGAAACCATCTCAGAGTGACGGTCGTTGCTTCTGCTTCTCGATCTCTTCCGAGAACGTTCTTCTTTTGAAGTCGACGGTCCGTCGCCAGCAAACATCGCTTTTTGTTCTCTGTCCCTGATCCGCTCCTCCCGCTTACGTTCCCTCAGTTCTTCGACATCCTGGGCTCGAGCACGAAACTTTTGCTCAATGTCCTTCTGAAACTTTCAAAATGAATGGTTGGGCAAGTTAGTGCAAGCAGACCTGGATGGGAACGGGAATTCTAGGAAACAAAGTGCCGTACCAGTCCAATTTTGTCAGCATAGATTTCACAACTTGGCCAATCGTGATTTTGTCTCCTCCTCCAGACCTAGGATCAATTTCTTCATCGTCATCCTGCCATTTAAATAACGATTAAAGAAATCTAACTTGTCACTTACAAGGTACGGTTCCATCCAAGCCCAAAGATCTGGAGGAGGTTGCGTGTAACGAACATACATAAAGCCGATTCCGCGCAGGAAGACAGATCCAGTATCGTTGATCATGCTCACCAATTGCTTCCTAAACAGCGCGTTGACACACAAAATACCATCGAAGCCACTCACTGTCAGCCGTACCTGGTGAGTTTCATTGTGAAAAACTTGTAGAGAAGACAGAATGCCGTGGACACTACACCGCCAGCTCCAACTCCGCGAACCTAAATCCTTTCTTTCATCTCAAAAACAAGTGGTAAAACACTCACACCGCCACACATTCCCGTCATTCCTTGTGTCTTTCTCGTTCCACGTTCCCATGGTTCGAGATGGCTAACCTAAATAAGCACGCATTCAGTAATCGATTGGCTGTCAGGCCTAACGCACATTGTAGTAGCACTCTTCCGTCAGCTGCTGGAATCCAGTGGCTTCTGACAAATAGTTCTTGAAGTACGTGGACTGAAGGATGTTTTCGAGGACAAGCGCGTTCAGATTCATCGAATTGCTGTTCCCCCAGATGGGGAGCGCGTTGTTCTTTTTGGTGACTTTCTGGATATCAGGAATCGAAGTGTCCGTTACGTCATCCTCGTAGAGCACCTGCTCGTTGACCATCACTCCCGCGTATTGCATGGCTTGAACTGCCGCTGCCGCTGCATCCGCTGGATTCATGATTCAAAAGAAGGAGAGCTCGAGTGAAAGCTGCGCGCCCGACCACTTCACTCCTCACAAGGCGTGATTACAATTTCAAAAAGACCTTTACTCTCGCATACGAAATAGGGAACAGGCGAGTCGTGCCAAGAGCCGAGATACATCCAGCCGGATAAATTCTAGGATTGTCGATTCGCTTTGGCGTTTTTTCTACAAAGCTTTTCAGCCATATCTCCCCCACCGCGTTAGGCTTAATACAAGTGATAGTTTTGCACGATGGGCGCGTACGAGAATTCAATTTTATTGAACTAAACCTTCTTCGACCAGTCATTCTTAAGTGCGGCAAAGTAAACATCCGTTTCGTTTTTGAACATCAGATTCTTGCCCGTGAATCCGACAATCTCCTTCGTCGGCGTCTCATCCGTCTTCACCTTCACCCTCGCCAGCGTCTTCAGATCGTTCACGAAGGCGATCTTCAGAGGACGATGCAGCCAGATGCACAAGGCGAAGAAGATAGGCGTGAATACCGTATTCGTTGCGTTGTAAGCCTAAAACAGCTCCTTCTAAAGTGGCGGACCCCTCTCGTAGTTCGTACCTTTTCGAGCATCCACATGTCGCCGATCAGAATCACGTCGACTGGTTGCTTTGAAGCGTGCACCACGATGTTCGCCACGAGCGCCGTGGACACCAAGTAAGAGATGCCGAAAAACAGAAGAATCGGGACCAAGAAGCGAAGGGTGGTGATGTTCTCTGCGTACTGGTAGCGCGTGTTGAGATGAGAGCGGAGGCGATTGTAGTACTGCCGGCTGTTGTAGCAGTAGAGGATCGCGAGGACCAGCGCGGCGATGAGGAATCCTGCGGAGCCGACGGCGAAGACGCCAATGACAAAAAACGGATGCGAATAGATCAGAGAGCACGAAATGAGCAGGCGATCGTGTGTCCAGTTCGCCATCTCCGATCGGTCCATCAGAATGAGAAGAAGCGACACGATGGTGCTCGAGAGCCACTGAAGGAAGCGGGAGGATTCCGAGGATGCTTTGGTTTCGGTTACCTGCGCCGAAATGATGAGCACGGGGATCACCTTCGTTCTGATCGACGCGTAGCTTGAGACCATGACAGAGGCGGCGATGCGCTCGAAGGCGAGTCCGCACATCGTCACCGCGAAGACATTCTCCGTCGTGTCGTAGAAGAAGCGCGTGACGATGCACACTTGATTCGAGACGTTCCTGTAAATAAATCTGCTTGCAATCGAGGGAAAACCGTTAATTTCCGGGTTTTTTAAAGCGCGAATGGCGGCTCCGTCACATGGAGAACGTACCGGATTGACTTCTGAATTCCGCGTGACGGGATACGACGTTAGATACATGAAACTCTTCACGAATCGCGTGATGTTGAAGAGCACCAACGCGCCTGTGAGGCTCATCTGAACACCGACATAGAACACAATGCACATTGAACGCCACTCACCAGCATCGTCTTCATATTCATGTGCATCAATCGGGTCGTCCGAACCCTTACGAGGAGATAGATGCAGAGAGGCACGGAGATTACGTTAAGTACTGTTTCGGCTACTGTAGACGCGTATATCGAGGAAGTGGATATCCGTTCCATTAGCTGAAACGAGTGGCGAGTTCAAGAGTTGAGTCAAAAGAGATGACTGCAATTGGATAGAAGACGAGGACGCAGTCCAAAGAAATGAACGGAAAGAGCGCCGGTTCCCCCACGGGGAACAATAACGGATCCGCAGCGCGCAGCTCTCGAGAAAACAATTTGGCGCGAATGGCTCGATGAGAATGCAAACAGCGAATCCCATGTGAAGGCGACGATTCCGTCGCGGAAATGGAAGCTGCAAGATTCAGGCAGCACCGTGTGCCTTCGCTCAAATCTGCCGCTGCGGAGAATCCGACTAGATCGACTGAAGCGTGGACGAATTAAGCAGCGCGTAAGTGGTCGTTGGGATAATAGGGATTCGAAGTTCATGTAGCATTGTCGTTATCCTTTTGCTGTCGCCAATTACGACACAATGGCGAAAACAAGGTCATACTGACGGTGCCCTGGACCCGCCGGAGTCATCAAAAATTAATGACTGACTGGCGGTTATGTAGGGAATCAAGGAATATGACACTCCAAGCTGTGAAAACAAGCACAAAAAGCGGCCTGAATTGGAGGAATGCGGAGCCGCGCTGTCCCCAGGAATCAAGAATCACAGCTATATTTTCGTGCAGAATCACATTTCTTCTCGTATGATTGAGTGTTGAAGGATGCGATGCGCCGAATAAACCCTCCTTATTTTAGGAAACGGCTGCGGGCAACATTCCCATTACCCGGCAATCGTCGAGATGCGCTCATTTCGGCTACAAAAACTGCCAAAACGCGGATATGGAGAAAAGGACGCAAAGAACGAAAACATGTTGCGTTTCCGACGTCACAAAACTCTTTTCGGCTTGCGCGAATAACGTTAGAACGGAACGGTTATATATGTAACTATTCCCGCGTCCTTTCAAGGAACTCATTCAGGTGTAAACAAGCAAATACGTTTTCGGTGTACGGTAGTGCAACCAAAACTACCCTTTTAGCTTTCTGGCTTCAAAATTCCGAAAGTACAAGTGAACTCACCTCCATTTCGGCTTGTGTGAGAGGAACTGACAGCGATGGACTCGGCTCAGGCAATCTTGAGAGCAAAATTGCTCCAAAGTGTTCCTCTTCTATAATGGCGGGCGCGATTTCCGGCTAACTGCACGCTCGCACGAGAGTTAATTAAAGTGACGCGGCATAAATACTGCGCGCGGAGTTAAAAATATCTTAAAAGGAGGCTGCATCTGCTGCGTTCCGCGAAGAAAACAGTGATTTGCATCGGAGTCACGTCCTTATTGAGAAAAAAATTTACAATTCGTAAAGAGCGAGTGGACGTGCGCAGCTCTAAGAGTCGAATTCGAGATCTAGTGATTCCATCTTGTCGGCGAGTCCAGCGAGTGATGCCTCCGCTTTCTTGTATGCATCCATCTCGAGCGCGTGCATCGGATGTCCTTTGAACGCCTTCTGAAATGATTGAACGTCTTCGAGGGCTCCGTGCACCGGTGAGAACAAACCCGAAGCATTTGCCACCACGTGATCGGAGTTCGAATGTAGCGCGACTGCCGACGTGTCGCCTTCCAATTGCGCAAGTGGATCGAGACCTGAAACGTAAGAACTTACAAACAGATCAGAGGTCGCGAGAATGTTGACAAGCGCAGCGCATAAACAACGATTCGTAATCAGGTGTGTGCGTTTAAAGAACGGAATGAAGCTCGCAGGAGATCTCATTATACGAGAGCGAAGCGTGTAAAACAACTCACGCGATGATAGTAGTCCTGATCGTTCTTCTGCCAATGATCGAATCCCTCGGGCTCCAAATTGCGCTTGTGTTTGCGTCGTTTCCCGAGTTTCTTGAGCGTCGAACTCTTCGATCGCTTCTCCTTATTCTTCTTCGCAGCTTCCATCGCTTTCTCCTTCGACGAAATTTTGTTTTCCGGCTGAAATAAGCGATTCACACAAGCGCGAAGAATTCTGCATACCGCAACTACGCTCGATTCCCCACCGGACGCGATTCCCGACGAAGAAGCGCCTGAAGGTGCTGCCTGCTCTCCCATTCCTCGATGCTGCGAATGAGGCAACGCGTCTCGAACGGAACGTCCTGTGCTCAGACGCTGACTGGTTGTTTGAAGACATGTGAACTGTGGACTGCAAGCAAACGCCGCCAAGCAACGTTTCACAACGGATTCACATTTCAGAATCCGAACTTGCGTCGAGAAAACCGCGCACGCTGCTTTCCGGTAATCGATATGTCATTCATTTACAGATCTTATTGAATCATATTATCCGCGTGCTTTGGCAAATTGTCTTATTTGAATTTCCAACGGTTGTAGCGCTTTTAATCCCGTGTTCTAGATCGCATATTGGGTAGCTGCAAAGCAGTAATGGCGACCGGTATCACTTCCGCTGGCAGCCGATTGCTGCAGAAGTCTGGTAGGAGGACACTCTCTTTGCTAGGATTCTTATGTGGCTTTTGTAGGATTGCTATCCGGCGTGCGCTCATTCTCCGCAGCTGCTGGTGGCGAAAAAAAGCCCGAGAAGACGACATTTGGTCCACTGAAGGATGAAGATCGAATTTTCACCAACTTGTATGGAAGGCACGACTATCGCTTGAAGGGCGCTTTAGCTCGTGGTGATTGGTACATGACCAAGGAGATTATCCAGAAGGGACAGGACTGGATTCTGAAAGAGATGAGCACATCGGGCCTTCGTGGACGTGGAGGTGCCGGTTTCCCCAGTGGAATGAAGTGGGGATTCATGAAGAAGCCATTCGACGGCAGACCGAAGTACCTTGTCGTCAATGCCGACGAGGGGGAACCTGGTACCTGCAAGGATCGTGAAATTATGCGCCATGATCCCCACAAGCTTATCGAAGGATGTTTGATCGCAGGTGTTTCTATGGGTGCTCGTGCAGCTTATATCTACATTCGTGGAGAATTCTACAACGAGGCTGTGGCTCTCCAGGAGGCGATTAATGAGGCTTACAAGGTTTGAACTAATTTTGTTTGCATTCAAGTAGTAGCATAATATTGAAGGCCGGGTATTTGGGAAAAGACTGTTTCGGAACTGGCTACACGTTCGATGTGTTTGTGCACCGAGGAGCTGGAGCCTACATTTGTGGAGAAGAAACCGCTCTCATTGAATCCATCGAAGGCAAACAAGGAAAGCCTCGTCTGAAGCCTCCATTCCCAGCTGATATTGGTCTTTTCGGCTGCCCTACCACCGTTGCCAACGTCGAGACCATTGCCGTTGCGCCTACCATCTGTCGTCGTGGAGGTGAATGGTTCGCTTCGTTCGGACGTGAACGTAATCGTGGAACCAAGCTTTTCTGCATTTCGGGTCATGTCAATAACCCTTGCACCGTTGAAGAGGAAATGTCTATCCTCTGCGCGATCTTATTGAGCGTCACTGTGGTGGAGTTATCGGAGGCATGGGACAATCTGTTGGCTATTATTCCCGGTGGATCGTCAGTTCCTCTTATACCCAAGAAGTATTTCTGTACTTCCAGACTTCTTGTTTACATTTAGATACTTTTAGCGTTTGTGACGATGTTTTGATGGACTTCGACGCTCTTGTTGCGGCTCAAACTGGTCTCGGAACTGCGGCTGTTATTGTTATGAACAAGCAATCTGACATTGTCAAATGCATTGCTCGACTATCGCTCTTCTACAAGCACGAAAGTTGCGGACAGTGCACTCCATGCCGTGAAGGATGCGATTGGTTGAACAAAATGATGTGGCGATTCGTCGACGGCAAAGCGAAGGCATCTGAGATTGATATGATGTGGGAATTGTCGAAACAAATTGAAGGTCATACTATCTGTGCTTTGGGTGACGCCGCTGCATGGCCAGTTCAGGTAACAAGCAAACGTTTGTTCAGATTTCATCAGGTGGTTTTAGGGTCTTATTCGCCACTTCCGTCCCGAACTGGAACGTAGAATGGCCGAATTCCATGCCCAGCAGGAAGCCGCCCAGAAGCAGAAGGCCATCGGCGCTTAGTGAACTGTTTGATTTAGTGGTGTCTCTTTCTTATTCTCCGTAGGATTTGGAACTATTATAAAACAGTGGATATATTTGTTTGTAGTAAACCAGATTTTTTCCACAAAAATGACCCGAAAAGAACAGAAACCGGTTAAATTCGAAGAGCAAATACAGAGAATATAAGTTGTAAAGAGCGCGGCAATGATTGCAAGTGTAGTGTGAACTCGACGCGAAACGTTCTCTGACCTGCAGCAGCCAATCGATTCGAATTCCCCTCCCAATCAGGGCGTTTCGCCGCTCGCTTCTGCAGAACGGCGGTGACCTTGTGTTTTCAATGATCAAAACGTCTCTGTTGCCCTCTATTAGGCTTTCACGACGATTCCTCTCGATGGCGCTGCCTCCACTCGGAAGCAACGACTTCCTTCGCACTGAGAAGATCGACTTCGAATCCGACGGCAGTCGCTACAAGGTCGATGTCGTCATTCAGGTGAAATTCTAGATAACTTGAAAATACGAGCAAAGGACGTTCTTCAGGATACGCTGCCCGAGGGATCGTCCATCGGCACAGTAATCGCTACTGGGGGATCACCGGGTTCCCACCGCGATTTCAAGTTCATCGCCAATCATCTACAGAAGATGAAAATCCGTTATGTGGGCGTCAATTTCTCGGGTTACGGTGACACTCCCTGTGAGAATGAGGGATCGCCGCGCTGATTTACGAATTGTGATTCAGGGAATCCGAAGCTGAGGCAGACGTGGACGGAGCGCCTCGCCTACGTCCAGGCGGTCGTCGACAAGTTGCAACTCAAGGAGAATCTCATCTTCTTGGGTCACAGCATGGGAACGGAGCCCGCGCTGAAGGCGGCAGTGCAGAACAAGGACGCTACGGTAGCTGTTGTTCTCGTCAACCCTTGCGGCTTACGGAAACACGATGCGTTGCGACCTTTTATCAGAATCCAATTGATGTATTGGTTCTGGTGCCTTCGTCGCTTCTTCGGAGGCGTTGTCGACCGAATAATCGCCAATCGTGGGTTCCCCGTTTACTCATTCTTTCACAGCAGATCTTCTTCAGTATACTCGCGCTTCTTTAATCTCCGTTTGCGAGAACCCCACAACGTGGGCGTGTGCCTGGAGAGCTGCGTGCAGGCGGATTTCGCAATGCAGCGTCCCTTCGTCGCGCGATTCAATGCGTCCACGATGAAGGCGCTGATCGCCTACGCTGAGAACGACCAGCTGATCGAAATGGACACGACAACGGAGTTTCTCGCTGCTTTCAAAGATCGACAGGGCCTGGTAAATATAATAGATTTTTAAAGGCTCTCGACGCGAAGATGAGAATGTTCAGGTTCATCAGTCCGGCGAGTCGTCTTCTGACCTCGCTGAGAAGAGTGCAAAGTTGTGGAATGCCGGAGCGCGCGTCGTTGACGTCAATTTCCCGACCGACGGGCACTTCGTACAGAAACACCGCGGAGAGTTCATCGCAGGCGCAATTTCTGTGCTTCTCGCGAATAAATCGGCTCAGAATAAACTTTGAGAACTTTTTTGTCGCACACAGAATTTGTAGTTTGAATGACGAATGATTGCGTATCAAAGTCCGATCGCGAGACGAGACTCGCACTCACTCGTCGACCGTCATCCGCGAGAACAACTGTATTTGATTTTGCGGTGATTCAGACATCGATTGTCGGAGGAGACAATGCGACGAGCCTTACACGTCTGCCTCACTGCGGGGAAATCGACCGCCGCCCCGCCGCGCACTTCCTCGTTTGTATTATTCCATCGAGGGTTGGCGCTCTCCGCTCCTCTGCTGAACGAAAACGGCGCGAAAATGATGAACGGAAATGGCAACCAGTTCTTGCGAAAAGAGAAAATTCACTTCAGTTTCGGAGGAAACAAATTCGATCTGAATTCTGTCATTCAAGTACGTTTATTGCTCCTTACGCTGTAGTTTGCTCCCCAATGCATCAAACTACAAATGTTAGAATTTGTGTTCTCTCGAATTCAAAAAAATTTCAATTGAAAATCTAATTTATTTAGGACACAAAACCAGAAGGATCCGATGTTGGAACCGTCGTTGCGATGCACGGAGCTCCCGGATCACACAAAGACTTCAAGTATGTGGCACCACTCCTTTCCGCTGCGGGAATTCGGTTCGTTGGCATTAATTTTCCTGGATTTGGACTGACAGAATGTGAGTTTAACTTTTTATGGATTTTCTTTCAATTTTCGATCGTTTTAGGCGATGAACGCTTGATACAGGATAACACAGAGCGAGTCTGTTATGTCCAGGCGGTTGTCGACTTTCTCGGCTTGAAGAAGAACGTCGTATTCTTCGGTCACAGCAGAGGAACGGAGAACGCGCTAAAGATGGCCGCGCTGAACACGGACAAAACGGTTGGACTCGTCTCTGCGAACTTCATTGGCATCAGCACTCACAGAGGGATAAAACCGACTTGGTTAATAACATTTATCGACTTCCTGTGGCAGCTCGGCTGGCCGACGAGATGGTTTATGCGGCCGTTTTTGTTTTACGGTGCGCTTCAAGCTTTCTTATCTTTGTAACCCACGTACACTTTCAGTTTACAATAGTTTTTTGAAAATGCGAGTTCCCACACCCGAACTTGCCGCTTGGAGTCTTTCGTGCATGGTGCCGTGGAAAGTTGACCTCCCCGGACAAGAAGTTTTCGTCGAAAAGCTTAACAGAAGTGGAATCAGGAGTTTGCTGATTTATTCTGGCAGAGATCCACTAATCGAGCCAGAGGTCAGCAAAGAATTCGTCGATTTGTTCGAGGACAATCACGGTTTAGTAGGTCTTTTGTTTCGCTGTTGTTGCATCATTGTTGCTTTTGCTCCAGGAATGTGATTCGAAAACTATGGATGACGAAACCGTGCGCCGTCAAGTACGCGAATCGTTTGAGAAGGGACATCGCAGTGTTTCCGTTTACTTCAAACGCGAAGACCATTACTTACAGAAGCATAAAGCGCAACTTCTTTTTGAAGGAATCTGTGCGCTGCTGAAGAAGAAGGGAGAATAGTTACATTTTGTTTGTACATAATGAAACAGTGAAAACTAAAGAGATAGCTAATTATATCCAACAGCAAGTGCATTTTCATAAAGCTGCAAACGAGACTTTGCACGCACTTGCAACCCGTTGTCATCCGGAACCGTTTGGATTTGATTTTGCGGTGATTCAGAGATTGATTGCCAGTGGGGACAATGCGACGGGCCTTACCAGTCGTTTGCCTCGCTGCGGGGAGATCGACCGCTGCTCAGCGCGTTTCTATGCAATCCTTCTCGTTCGTGTTTCATCGAGAGTTCCCGCTCTCCGCTCTGGCAATGAACGAAAAGAGCGTTATGACGTTGAAGGGCAAGGGCGACCAGTTCGTGCGCCAGGAGAAAATTCACTTCAGTTTCGGAGGAAACAAATTCGATCTGGATTCAGTCATTCAAGTATGTTATTTACTGTTTACAATACTATCTTTTGCTCAGAACCTGAATGAACTGATGTCTACATTTAGGACACAAAACCAGAAGGATCCGATGTTGGAACCGTCGTCGCAATACACGGAGCTCCCGGATCACATAAAGACTTCAAGTATGTGGCGCCACTCCTTTCCGCTGCAGGAATCAGGTTTGTTGGCATAAATTTTCCCGGATATGGACTGACAGAATGTGAGTGTTACTCTTGCTTGATTTCCTTTCACATTTTCGATCATTTTGGGTGACGAGCGTTTGGTTCAGAACAATACTGAGCGCGTCTGTTATGTCCAGGCTGTTGTGGAATTTCTCGGCCTGAAGAAGAACGTCGTATTCTTCGGTCACAGCAGAGGAACGGAGAACGCGCTAAAGATGGCTGCGCTGAACGCGGACAAAACTGTTGGACTCGTTTCTGCGAATTTCGTTGGCATCAGCACTCACAGAGGGGCAAAGCCGGCTTGGTTAATCCCATCCATTGTCTTCCTGTGGCAGCTCGGCTGGCTGACGAGATGGTTCATGCGGCCTTCTTTGTTTTACGGTGCGCTTCCCAAAAATTCTAATTTTCTAATCCGCGTTTACTTTCAGTTTACAACAGCCTTTTGAAATTACGAGTTCCCACGTCGGACCTCGCCGCCTGGAGTCTTGCGTCCTTAGTTCCGCGGAAGATTGACCTCCCCGGACAGGAAGTTTTTGTCGAAAAGCTTAACAGAAGTGGAATCAGGAGTTTGCTGATTTATTCTGGCAGAGATCCACTAATCGAGCCAGAGGTCAGCAAAGAATTCGTCGATTTGTTCGAGGACAATCACGGTTTAGTAGGTCTTTGTTTCGCTGTTGTTATATCATTGTTGCTTTTGCTCCAGGAATGTGATTCGAAAACTATGGATGACGAAACCGTGCGCCGTCAAGTACGCGAATCGTTTGAGAAGGGACATCGCAGTGTTTCCGTTTACTTCAAACGCGAAGACCATTTCCTACAGAAGCATAGAGCGCAACTGCTCTTCGAAGGAATCTGCGCGTTGCTGAAGAAGAAGGGAGAATAAATAAATTTCCAGTTTCTGTATAGATATATAGAAGCGTTGAAGTCAAGAGATCGCAAATCGTATCCGAACGGCGCCAACTTCAACTCTTTTATTGTGAGAGAGGCAGCGGATCGCTGTTTTATAGGCTCGGACAGTGCGGAAGTTAAACTGATTTCCGCAGCGGAGAGGCGCATCGTTGGCATTCTTGTGGTTGTTTCTGACTTTGAGCCGCATTCTACTGTGACTCTTCTAAACCAACAAGCCACGTTGCGTCAAAGAGCGTTTTTTTTGCTACTGGCGATCACGTTCCTTCGCAGGGCTAATTAATTTTCGCGCAAATTGTCTTTGTTGTGCAGGTTCGTCCTTGAGTACGCCCGTCGTTGTTTTAGCGAAATCCACGCTTGTTAGTCGTCGCGCGGGCGCTTGATTCCATCCACATTTATTAGATTTCCGAAGCAGTTTCTATGGCTCCGTCAGGAGTGCTCGCTCTCTGTTTTCTTTTTTTTCACTGACGACCGAAGTGAAAGGTTTGCGATACGTCTTTGACGCATGAATATTTTATGCGCTAAAATAATATTTGACGTTTTTACGTATGCAAATAGGCCGCCATGCAGTCACTCTTTTATGACCACGTCCGCTTTATGATCCGTTCGCTCGTGCAGCAGAGTGAATTGAGTTTCGGATCACCGCCGACGATTTGGGTTACGGTAGCTCGTTTGCCGTTTGCAGCTTCGGAATGGCGCATCGACCTATTCATGCGATTGTTGCCTTCGCGCCGCTTTTTCTGCGATTTTTTGTCGGAGCCTCCGACCGAATGCATAGCTGAGGACAGCGGCGGTCAATCGTCGTTCGCCGATTAGAATTCCTCTCGAATGTCATTTTCAGAATTTTCATTTTCCCCAATTCGATTAATACAACTACGGTAGCTGCTCTCGCTCGCGTGCAGCCTAACGTGATTAGCAGCGGATCGCAATTTCGATTCCGGCTGCATTCAAAAAATAATTTGACCACTCGCGCATCGCAGGAATCGCACCGATTGGCAAAGCGCCGTAGGGGGTCTGCGCGCTTCGTGCGCCGCCGTCTAATTGGATTTCGTGAGAAATTCGAAATCCATCCTCGTTCGACACGTCCATTCACTTTTTACTTCCTCTCCTCTTCATCCGGTCGTCTCTTTCGAGCGCCGAGCGCGAGGAAGACGATCGCGCGTTTTTGCTTTTACAACTTGGCACCTGAGTGATCATAAACCTGCGATATTTACGACCACAATTAAGGAGGGCGCGGGTCACACGGATTCATAAATATTTGGTTTAATGTATTCACTCGCAACTTGGCGCGAACGGACGCGATCGACATTGCGCTTCTTTTTGGCTCCGCGCTGACCTCAGCGACCGACCGTTCTCGATCCTCTCGAAGCTGGTCGCGAACCCCGTGATTTCGCTCTCATGTATCACGCGCTTTCATGCACTCGGCTCCGCGACCTCTTCACTTTGTTCCTTTGTCCCAAGCACCTTCTCCTTCCGCGCAGCTGACCATCGCCATCACAGCGCCACCTTTGACCCTCTCGATGACCTTGTCCACTCTAATCTTCACACCACTTTGTTCTCCGCTGTTAATTAACGCGTCCACTCGATCCCTTTCGGGACAACTCACTCCCTCCACTCGCAACAAGTCCTCCTTCTTCTCCGATGGTCAGGCAGCCTGATTGGCAACGTTTCGTTCCTTCGATTCGGGCAATTAGCGAAATGGAACCAATTGATGGACCGACCCGCGATTTCTTATGCTCGTGTCTTCGTCCTTGGGCGTTTCGGTTCAGCCGCCGCCGAAGAAAGCCACCTGTTGGGCGGTCTCCTTGCGTGGAATATGCAAATGAAGAGACCGCGAGTGACCGCTTAAAGCTCTAATTAGCGATTATCGCGAGTGCGTGTGAGGTCACCGTCCATCGAATCGAATATTAAAATGATTTAAATCTGCGCGAAGCAATATTTCACCGGAGAGGTTGGCACTCGGCGCCCGGGAGCGCAAAAAACGATCACGAAGACCGGACACGATGTGTGAATACCGAATGAGGGGCACTCGCCAACCTCCTGCGCTGTTTGCGCGCTGTTTGCGCAGTAGCACGAAAAGCCATTTTCACATGCAAATCACCGTCGCGCGCCTTTTGTGCGCTCCGCCCAATACGGAGCGAGAATCGTTTCGGCTGTCGTTGTCGACTTTTTTGAACTTTGCGAAGCGCACGAGGAGGTCCGCGCGCTTCTCACGGCGTAATTTCAACGTTTTTCAAACCCAAAAAACGCAATTAGCCACTTTTTATGTTGCTATGAACCCCGGTGACCTTAGCCGCGATGATTCTCTGAAGGGGAATGAAGTTCCAGGGGATTCCAGCGCCGCTTCGCCTGCTCGCCGCGTTTTTTACATTTCCGGTGACGGTTTATGCAAATGAACGACCGGAGCTCTCTGCAGCACGGTGCCAAGTGCGGAACTCACACGACTTTATGCAAATCGCCTGAGGACAATCATGGGGAGGAGAGTGAGGCGCGTTTTGATTAAATATGTATCGGACATGCGAGTTGAGTGCGGCGAGACGGCGCTCTAATTAAACTTCAATTTGTCCTTCTCTCTCCACTTTCGCCTTTGCGACGCCGAGTTTGCAGTTGAGATTATTATTAAGCTCCCGAGGTCCTCCTGAACAAAGACTACTGTACTGTGGTCATCACTGTGTTGGCGCCCGTGCGGATTGTGCGTTGCGGTTGAATTTATTATTTACTTTGCTGAACGGCGGTTTGCTGCTTCGCGAATGATTCTACGAGATCACAGGGTGGATCATCATCATTTCCTCTTCTCCGCAACTCCGCGTTCCCCCCAAAGTGATCGGTGAATGAAAGTTTTTGCACGGAATCGGTGCCAGATGTGCGTGAATCGCTCGCCTCAATGCGGTCGCTAAGCGCGGAAACGAAGGACAAAGCCGCTTTACGATCCCGTTACCCATTTAGAAAGCGGTCCTCTCAGCCTCGGCGCTAATCACTCTTAATATGATTGAGTGAATAATTCAGCGCCACACGCACGCAATCGCAGCGATGGCGCAACAAGCTCAAAGGGAGCGCCAGATGTGCTGGAAACGGGTAAACCCCGATTGAAGAATGGAGGACGCGCGTCCGCTTCCTCCGATGTTTTTTCTGCTCCAAAGACCGTCGGCTTAGGCGGTGAGCCGTCTGTAAACAATGCTCCGCTGTTGTGTGTCCTCGGATTAGGCTTGTTTGCGGGAGAACTCCGTGAATTACCCTCTTCTGACAGATGTTTTCCGGTTGTTCTGGAGTGTTCCGAGCTGATACAACTCCATTCCATTATTATTAATGCGCTGCCGCCGTACAATGCAGCTTCGGGCATCTGTAGACGCGTTCACGGGGCTCTTAGACGTTGGCACGAGGAGGATAATCCCATGTACGTCCGGCGCGGAGCAACTTGTCCCCGATGATAATGAGGGAATATCGGATCGCGAGGGGAAGTGGACTCGGGGCGATGGCACAAATTAAGTGAGTGAAGACGCGGGCTGATTGAAAGTGACATCGACCCGAGCAACGCGGATATGAGGGCCTCGGGCACTCAGAGACCAAGTCCTTCCTGAAACGGGATTCCCACGTCTCGCTGCAGAGGACCGCGGCGCTATTTACGGGAAAGAAGCCACTTTTATGGGTAATACGGTTCTTAATCGAATTTTGTGGTTTTTCCGCGTCTGCAAACCGTTTCTTACTTCGGCGACTGCGAAATGAAAGTAATTCTGAATTTTGTGGCGCGAACGCACCTAGAACCACGAATCTCACTTCACTCACTTTTTCATTTCGCGTTCATTTTCTGTCGCGTCGGCGCGCAAGAATCGCCCGAAGCAAAGTTTGGCGCGCGAAAACACGATGAGATTCTGGGGGAAAGAAATCGTCTTCGGACGTCCGCTTGTTGCGTCTGAGCATCGAGAGGAGATGGAATCGACCTCCAATTAGCCCTTTTGTAATGTTTCCCCTCGATCGCCGCGTCAAAACAAAGCGGGCGGCGAATTCCTCGACGTGTTGCTCCTCGATCCGAGTGTTTGGCAACATTACTCGTCGCGGATGGCGGTGCACCTGCCGAAAGCTCCGGCGGTCCTTCCTTCTGCCGACCGCTCGCGCACTCCTAATCGCTTCGGTCGGGGCGGCGCCTCCTCGAGGTGTCGACGCGCCGACTGTCGACTGCTGTGCTGCCCCGCCCCGCATCGCCCGCGAATCGCGAATGTTCTGTTTTTGACTGACGTTCTTCGCCTCGTGGGCCTCCGAGGATCCGATTACTCACCGTATTTACTCACCTCCGGGTTTCAGATCGACCGTATGCCTCGCTGAACGGCACGAACGCCCTTAGAAACCTCGAAATGTCCAAGTTCCGCTCTCTTCTCTTCGCTCTCCTCTTCGCTGCGGAATTCGTCCGCGCCTTCGATCTGAGTAAGTCACTTTACCGCTGCCGTTGTTTGCAACATTCCCATCTTCCGCATGAGCGGACGAGCGATTCTGATTCCGTCGGCGTCCTTGCGCTTCGCGCACCGAGCGAGATGCACTAATGCGGAGAGGCCAGCCATATCACTCGCCATCAGCTGGCACGTGTCACTGAGTGCAGTAAAACAGATAATCACCAATTAAAATGCTTTACGACTTTGTTGAGCGGCGGCGCGCCTCTTCTGCTTCGCGTAGCGCATAACGGAGCCTGAATGCAGCAGCAGCAGCAGCAGCAGAGGCGACCAGTTGTGAGAGGAGAAGAAGCGCCGCGCACAATGGAGCGAAGTTTGTGTAGGTGTGATAAATTACCGCAAAAACGATGATGAACTGACAAATGGACGCTCGCGCGCGCGTGTACGATGCCCCGAATGCGCAATTAATAAAACTGCGCAGCTCTGAGATAAGATTTCCGACGATCAGATGGCGACGCGCGCAGATGTTTGAGTTGTCGCAAAAACGAGAACAAAGGTGCCGCCGGCAAGAACTTGTAGCGATTACGGGGATACGACTCCGTAAACGACCGTCGGCAATTATCTGGGGGGTCTGTAAAGCTACTGTAGAGCGTGGATCGTCGCTGCGTCCGATTCTTCGATTCCCCTGTCATCTCGAGTGGCCATATTGCGGAAAAGTGTCAAAATCGAACATCTGCTGCTCAACGCTTGTTGTCATGCGCGCGAAACTTCGTCTTCGCTGACCTTGGGATCCCCGCTTGACTGACCATATGTTGCATTTGCATATCTGCACGGGAATCTCAATTACAGCGCCGCGCTCCCGATTCTCACACGACAACTGCGAAAACAACAACGACCGCAACACTTTCGCATTATTTACAGCCAGAGATGTCGTTTTCGCCACCCATTAGGCCCTCGGGCGTTAATGCACACCTCTGACCGCGACCGATGATGGATCACGTGTCTGCCATAAAGCGTCAGTTGCTAGCGAACGCGCAGCAAAGAAAAACATTGCCAGAAATTTACGATCTCCTCTGTCGGAAGTCGCTTTCGCCCCTTTGGCGGCCGATCACCCCAACGGACACTTTGCGCTGTAAAGGAAGAGACTTCCGGAGGTGTGCAGCGCTAATCAGCGCGATTGGCAGGGGAGAGAGAGAGCTAATCCACCGTCACGCAGGGTGGTGGCTAATCCCAAAATCAAAGACACACGAAGGAGGCGAGCGCCTTGATGAAGTGACCTTCTCCGATCTGATTTCGTTTGCGCCAAGTGACCGAAGCAAGAAGGGATTAACAAGCCGACCGACAGCAGCAGCAGCAGCAGGAATTTCATTTCATTTGCAACGTTTCACTGGCACGGCGGTGTTCCGCGTGCGCTGACCGCCGGAATCACCGCAGCTATCGGTTTACAGTACGCAACGACCTTTCGTCCCCCGAAAACAATTGTTAACAAAACATTCGGCGCTTTGTTTGCGCAAAAACGGCGCGTCGTGTTTACATGCGTCGGTCGCCGGTCTCCAAAGGCTTCCGGTGGCACAAGCAACCGTAATTACAGTATGCGTTTACCGGTGTCGGTCGCCTCGCAGCGGGAGTCGCGCGCTATAATTAGCCGAAAGTGGAGGAAGAGAGGAGCGCGCGAATGTTGCCACCACGCGACAGATGTGCGAAACGGCAATTAGGGGAGAGAAACACGAAAAAGAAGTAAATTGCGCGCGAGTTGGCGCGCTCCTTCCTCTGTCCGTCTGTTCTTCGCTGAACGCGCAATTAGCGGCGCGATTGCATAAGGAGTTGAAAGAGGCCGCGCAGTAGCGGCGGCCAAACGGACAGAAAGGTCAAAAGGAGTGTTCTGGAGTGAGTGACTAACCGAGGACCGTTTCAGAGGAGTGCAATCGACCGTTGGGAATGGAATCGGGTCGGATTCCGACCGCCAAGATCACCGCGAGCTCCAGTTTCGACGAAGAAAGCACCGGACCTCAGCACGCAAGGTGAGTTGCCACTTCTCCGGGGCGATTTCTCTCTTTCCGAGTCGCGGAGCTCTCGTGAACACTTGAATCAGCGTCTACTCCGCAATCGCCCTCTTCCCTAATCGAATTTCGCTTTGTTTATCGCTTCCTCTCCTAAATACGTTCGCTCTAAGCGTGCAGTAATGGTTTAATTGACCCGAAAAGCCGCGACAACCGATTCGGACGCGATGAATGCAAATCCTCTTTCGGTTGCGTGGATTAATTAAGAAATTCATTAGTGCGCCCCCTAACGAAAGCAGCGAATCCCTCGAAGGCTTGCTGAATGCGTAATTTCCCGAGATTCGGCGCCGATTACCCGGTCGGGAGGGGGCGACGGTGCGTCTGCAGCCCCATTAGAGCCTCCGCCTCATAAATATTCCAAACTACAATAGCGGACGACGTTTTTGACGCAAAAAATCTCCGCTAAATCATACAAAAATTGGCGAATTGACCGCTGAATGACGCAAACGACCTATTTATGAGCTCTTGGACCGTGCAAGAGAGACCAGCCGGTGCCAGGGGCCCTAAAGGGGGTGAATCTTGTAATGTCATCGCTTTCTTTGCAGAATCCGCACGGAAACGGGAAGCGGAGCGTGGTGTCCCCTCAAACAGATCAACTCGAGCACCTCCGAATGGCTCCAGATCGAGTTTCCCATCGATACCGTAGTCTCGGCCATTGAAACCCAAGGACGCTTCGACAACGGCCGCGGAATGGAGTATCCGACGGCGTTCCTGCTCGAGTACTGGCGTCCCTCACTCGGTCGCTGGGCCCGATACCGCGACCGTCACAACAACGAGGTAATCCATCACTTCTCGACCACCAACGTCGACGGCGACAGATCCGCGGACAAAGAGGATTGTGTTCGGGAGTGTCAAAGGTCATCGCGGATCCGATGAAGTGACAAGTAGCACGCTAATCACATGCACGCATCAACTTGTTGACCGAGAAGGCGGCGACGGGAGCGCGCGCAATAAATCAACGCTGAACGATGTCACGGTGCAGCGCGAGAGGTCGAAATCTGATGCGAAGAGGAGATTAGCACTTTAGGGATCAGATGGACGATTAACACGGTTGCGTAATCACCTCTTCTTGCAGATCATCGAGGGCAACTCGGACACGCGATCCGCCGTCCTCCGCGTCCTGGACGGCGGCGTCGTCGCAAAGACGATCAGAATCCTCCCGGTCTCCGAAGTCACGAGGACCGTTTGTCTCAGAGTCGAAGTTTACGGCTGCGGCTACAGAGGTAGATCGCCGAGAGGGACGATTGACAGCTGAACACGAGCATTCAGGACCCATCACAAGCTACAGTATGCTCGATGGCACGTTGGCCGATGGATTGGACCTCCGCGATTCGACCTATGACGGATCGACGCGTGTGGGTCGATTCCTGCACGGGGGATTGGGGAAACTGTACGACGGAGTCACCGGCGAGGACAACTTCGAGAAGCATCCGCACAAGTGGATCGGATGGCGGCGCGACGGTCACGGCGCCTCGATCTCCATTTCCGTGGAATTCGCGTCGCGACGCAACATCTCGGCGGTCGCTCTCCACACCTCCAACTTCAATCGCTACGGCGCCGCGGTCTTCGAGAAGGCGATTCTCTCCTTCCGTCCCTCCACCACGAGTCGCTTCTCCCCGCGGATCATCGAGTTTGAATATGTCGCTGACAAGAACTTCGAGACCGCGCGCTGGGTGCGAATCCCCGTTCCCGATCGCCTGGCGGTGGAGATGCGAATCGAGCTCTTCTTCGCCTCGGAAGCCGAGTGGCTCCTCATCAGCGAAATCAAAGTCGAATCAAGTGAGTCTTGCACGAGTTTTTCCGAGGTTAATCGCTTGATTGATTGCAGGCAAAATCCCCTTCAGCGTCATCTTCAACGACCCACTGGACGAAGAGATTCAGATCGAACAGCGCGTCAACTCCAATTCGCTTACTTACTTTGCCGTCGGCGACGACTCCGATGACTACTCGCGGTGGATCTCGCTGGGAGTGGTGGCCGCGCTGCTCATCGGATTCGCCTCGCTCAGCGTGCTCCTCTACATCCTCTGCTGCTGCAAGCGACAAAACGAGAAACTCGCCACGGAGATCTTCACGAAACCCGGAGTGCAACTCCTGATCGAGACCGGCACAGTGAAGGTGGGCAACACCTCCTGAGAGGCTCTAATCAGTGCGATTTAGAAGATGAAACCGCCGAGCTACAGCTCGCAAGTGGGAACGATGGAACGGTCGATGTTCCAGGGTCAGGCGATTCACTCGCCGTGCGATTCGTCGAGCGAATACGCGGAACCCGACTGCGGATCCCCGAGTCAGCCGTTGCTGCAGCCCAAGTCGCAGACGATTCATTACGCCTCCAGCGACCTTTCCAGCAGCTGGTACAACACGGGAACTGCTTTGTGGTTAGTTCTACGCAACTCGCAGCTTGTAGCATTCTGTTTCGCTCGTTCCAGCAGTCCCCTGTCGTCGTACTCGAAGTACGTGAGCTACGGAGACGAAAAGATGTGTTCCTCGCTTGTGGAGATCAACCGAAACCAGCTACAGCACGTGGAGAAGCTCGGCCAGGGCGAATTTGGGACAGTCGATCTTTGCCGTCTTGAGAACCGACTGGTCGCCGTGAAGACGGCCGGCGACAACACGAAAGTCGAAGATTTCCGCCGCGAAATCACCGTCATGAGTCGACTTCGTCACCAGAACATCGTCGAAGTGATCGGCGTGTGCTCGTCCGATGGTCCTCTCACGTGCATCATCGAATTCATGCAGAACGGCGACCTCTGTCAGTATATGCGGCAACAGAGCGCTCTGAGGTACAACTTCCCACGCCCCTTTAATCAACTTCAACGCCTCATTGCAGCCCCGAGCTTCTGATCTCCGTCGCGACGCAAGTCGCCGCTGGAATGTCGTATCTTGAGTCGCGGCACTTCGTTCATCGCGACCTCGCGGCGCGCAACTGCCTCGTCGACTCCGATGGCACCGTAAAGATCGGCGACTTTGGCATGGCGCGGGCACTGTACTCGGGCGACTACTACAGAATCCAGGGGAAATTCCGCCTTCCGATTCGGTGGATGGCGTGGGAATGTCTCCTTCAAGGGCGCTTCACCTCCAAGTCCGACGTGTGGGCGTTCGGCGTGACGTTGTGGGAGATTCTCAACGGATGCCGTCAGCAGCCTTTCTGCGCTCTGAGCGACGACGAAGTGGTCGACAACTTGCAGAGCATGTCGCAGTTCGGAAGACTCAAGGTATACGGTACTTCCATGCACACATCGCTTTAACTCGGTTGCAGACCTACCTCACACAGCCGGACTTCTGCTCGGCGGCGATTTACAACCAACTGATGGTCACTTGCTGGCACAAGGACGAATCGCATCGACCGACGTTTGCGACGATCCACCGGCACCTCCAAACGCTGCTCTGCCTTCAGCTGCCCTCGACGCAAGATTTCATCTAGCAGATATTTATGCATCTATCAATCGCACTTTACGGGTTCTACGTTTCGTACGCTTTACGTATCAGTTTTCGAGAATAAATTATTTTCAATGAGGCTTCGTTCGCCGTTCGGCGCCAATAAACCACCGAATGTCACTGGAATGTTGCGGTCGACCGAATCGATTTTTTTATTATTTTGTATGCGGCGCCACGAAACCACATCCGCTAGGCGATTGGGGGATCTGTTGCTTCAGATGAAAAGAAGGACGCCTACAATCAAAGGCGCGAAGCTGAACATCGGAAGAGTTGCGCTCTTGGTGGTAGTTGCGGGGGCTTGTGTGGTGATTCCTGATGGCAGCGTGGCGACGAGAGGCTGCTGACCCAAAGCAACTGGGGATCCCGGTGGTGCAGTCATTCCCTCCTTTAATCCTAAAAACGGATTTTGCGGTGAAAAACTGTTTTATTTACGTTTTCGCGTCACGTGGCGATTCGTTGACGTTGCAGGTGCGGCGGTCGTCGGCGCGTCGCGTTTTCGCCGTTTGTCGGTTGTGGCTAAAGCGGCTAAATGGCGACAAAAAGGTGAAAGAGAGAACAAACCGCAGTGACACACGATGGCGGTGGTGTTTGTGGCTGATTCGTTTGGCGCAATCCGTTTACCGGCCTGAAACGTGTTGTGACATCAGTTGAATGTGAAGATCACTTACATGAACGATGACCCTCTCTCTGCATTTTGAATGTGAGAATTCTTGATTTGAAGCGTTGTTGATCTCGTCATCCTATAAAACCCTAGAGATAGTCGGATATCGCCCATGAACAACATTATTATACCTTTGAAGAGAGCACACAGAATCCCGTCATCCCCTCGTCTTTCAGCGCGTTCTCGCACAACTCAGCAACGTCTTCAAAGCGCTTGTTCTCTATTTCGCACACCACGGAGATGTCGCTGCGTGATGCCTCCTCACACAGCGTGCAGAAGCTGCCAGGATGGCCACTTGTGAGGACGCCCAACACCGAGAGCGCCAGACAGGCGCTCCAAAAAAACATTCCGCGACAATCGGCGTTCAATTACTGAGAGTTGGAGCGGAGAATAATGAAAAACACCCGAGGAGGCGTTGCTTACAGGTGTTCGCGGGAAAGTTTAGTGAAAATAGATGAATAAGAAGGCAGAAACAAGTGAACGCGGACTTCTAGTTCGTGGGAGGATGAAACAGCATCAGCGTCCACGTTTTAGACCTACCCTCACCAGGAACATTCTTATTTCTCACATGGACTTTGAATAGAAACGGAATCCAATTGTTTTGTGACTAATTCATTTTATTGTAAAGCAAACAAACAGCTCGAAAAGCCACAACTGTTTTCGTACTTCGACGAAACATTCGCACTATTTAGTCGTGCATAGTGATCAAGCAATGCGTGAACGCCGTAAAGCAACGCAAAAGCGCCATCTAAACGAAACGAATCAAACGTTCCATACCGAGTACGACCTCCGCCGTGGCCATGGACATAATTACAAATATCGTGTCTACTTGCTTTGTGATCTTTGACTTGCCACTGAGACAGTTTCTCTTTTATGGCTTCTTGAAATTGGTCACTTACATCCTCCGTACTCGGGGTGTATCAAATATGAGTGCATCTGACGCTGAAGCCTATTTACGACAGTCCCCTCTTCGCTACGCTTGCAGGATTGCCTTAGTCTGCTTTCCTTACGGTCTAATCCTTCCTCTTTGGAACAGCGGAATTGGCGGATTAACGTCTATTCAAGAAATGGAGTTGCATCGATACCCTTTTCTTCTGGTCGTAGGTGCTTTCTTTCCGTTCATCACCAACATGCTGAACGGACGCCGCTAACTAATTGTAAGTTGCCAAATTGACGACAATTGCTTTGAATGATTCTGTTTTGTAATACTGTTGGCGAATTGTTTTTGTTATAAGCGAAAACGATAAATCATTTAAAAAAACTCTGCTGGCCGCCATTCAACTGAAACCATTCACCAATAATAATTCAGCTGTTGAGTTTCAACCGCGGGAGGTTTCCTAGTTTAACCGCGTCGTTCGTTTCGCGACCTCCTTCAGTCATGTTGAGCAGAGCTGTCGTAGTCGATAGTAAAGACAATTATTTAGAGCCACCCGAAGCGATTGAGGGAACGAATTAAAACAATAGAATTTATTACATAAAATTATTACAATTCAATATGAGAAAATAAAGAAATGTTGTATTTGATACAACTTAATCTATGCGTTTATACGCGTTTGTTGGAATCTTGTATTGTGATAAGACAAGTTTGCATTCGCTAGTGCAGCCTCGCTACTCCTGAAAACCCAAGATTGTCAGCAATAATTTTAAGAAATTAACTCACTCAAAGTTTTTGAGAAGCATTGTGCCACGATCGGCGTAGCAGCGAGCTACATACGCCGGAGTTGGTAGAGAAGTAGGAAGCGCGACGATCTGGTGACCATAAGCAAGAGCGTAGGACATCGACTCCAAGTATTGAAGATCGAACCCACTGTCGTTCACTAGTAGTGTGTACTTTGCGACCTTGGCCGTTCCCTGGAATAGAGGATTCAGTGTGAATTGCTCAACCTTTAGTTACCTGAAGCGTGAGATGAGAGTTCAGGAAAAATTCTGCGAACTTTGCATGGACAATATCCCGATCAACCACTGTGCCGGGTTTGATATTCTGTTCAGTGGCTTTGTGTCCGGTTATCTAAATGAGATCTCTGACTTCAAGATAAATATTTCAAAGTCATACCTGTTGAGGTAGCAGACGCACGCTGTGAGCCTTCGAAACCACCATTACAGTGAGCTTCAAACCCGCAAAATCTTTTAAGTCGTTACGCATCGCATCGATGACTTCACCGAGCTGCAAATACAAGTAATTTATAAAGCCAACGGATACTGTTGGCACACCTTTAAAAAGTCTCCTTCAGAAAGACCGTTGAAGTAGATGATCATTTCCTTGAGAGGTTTGCAGTCGTTGTAGATTCTAGCATATCTTGTAGCACATTTCGCCAGCTCGGTGGTAAAGGACTCAATATTGTGCTCCGTAAAGAAACAATCTCCAACGAAAGCGCTAGGTTCAGCAGTGATATTGGTAGCCACCTGAATACAGAACCAGATGATTTCGAATGAAAGCAACAACACTTACACCAACGACCAGCGGTTTCGTGTTGGGTTTCCGAGGAATAGAACCAACCTCCGGGGCGTCGTCAGCAGCAAAAACGCTCGTGCTACTGGCATGGATTCCAAGATATAAACGACCACCCTTGAAGAAATTACTAAAAAAACATTGAAGCTAATGTATCTTTCTATCAAACTTACTCAGAGCCTTGGACTCTGATGGAATAGTTCACTCCTCCAAGTTTGACATTAGTCTTGTTCAGGATGTTTTCCAGAGTGAGCCTTTTCTGTTGGTCTATGACCATCCGAACCGTCTTAAAGTTCAAATCCTGGGTGGTCAGTTCATAATAACGTTCCAGAGATTTGATTTCTTCTGGAAAACAAAAGCTAAACTTTCTCAGAAAAATTGCAGCCAGACATACCGTGGGCATGGAGCGACTCGTCTTGCAGGAACAGCATAAATTCCGTGTTGTATTCACGGGCCTCGCCGAATACATCTTTCAGATTAGCGGTACTAATCGTGGCCATATGGGGATCGTTCAAGAACATTCCACGGTTTTGAGCTTCTTTCCGCAATTCGGTCACGAACTGGGTTGCAAAGTTGATATCCCGTGGGTTGGGAGTCCGATCAGTCAGATGATAAACAGCCCAGTTGTTCAGCCTCATGGGATGAATGTAGCGAGTTCTTGCGGTTTTCCACCTTCCCGTTTCCTCAGGCCTGCCCTGACCGTTTGCAGCGTACGCGAGCATTGGAGCATTAAGCATCCGTCCGACGAGTTGCATCATCTGCGGATTCACTCTGATCTCCATCGATCCCAAGTTGCAACTGGGGTCATGGAGTTTGAGCGATGCAGCCTGCTTCTTGATTTCATCAATTCGGTTTTTTGGCAGCACAGCACAACTCTGCAACATTACTTGAATGTCAATCTCAGAGGCATCAAGAATTGTGTACCTTTATGATGTTGCTTAGAATTTCTGGAGTCATCTGACTAGCAGTAAGGCGTTGATCGTGGCAAATGAAGAGCGTCTCCATGGGGTAGAATGTGTCACCGTTCTTTCCACGGACAGCGATGACGGGCGACTTCGGATACTTCAATGGAGTGTACCTTTCAGCAAAATAATCAGCAACAGAGATGTTCCTTACTGGTTGTGCGGGATCAGGTTGGTAGTCAAACCTAAATAAACTCCTGGCATCGATCAAAGACGTGAATCAAAATACATTTTTGTTTCGCAAGACTCCGTCAAGACGTCGCAGATTGCGAAGTACTTGCGCTTCTTGCTAAGGAGGTGTTTGATGAACACAAACAGATGCTTCAACTGATGAACAAGATCACGGATCTTTGCTGGATGAATTGATCCATCAGAGTCCATAACTTTCATATTGTAGACCTTATCAATGATGCTAATTTGTCCTACATGGAAGAAGGCCTTCTTCGCTGAAATTTGGAGGAATTCTAACAAAGTCATTAGAATTGCCAACTTACAATCGAGGATGATTGACGGCACAGGATCAGAAACTCCATCACGCGGCTCCAAGAACTTTACGGACTTCTGAACGCCATTGCACATCTTCAGGTCATTGCTACAGTACGCACGATCGACTTTCTCGTAGGATACTCCGCCGCCGAAGGTAACGTGCATACTTAAAAGGGCGGTAAACGATCTAGTTTATGCAGTAGAACTGACTTACCCGCCAAAGTTGATCGACTCAGAAGACGCGATTTCGAGAAACTGGGGCAGGTCGTGGCGCAATGGCAGTTGCACTTGATCGCAAGTCAAGAACTCAAAGTCCTTCAGAAACAGAGTTTCGTTGTTGCCATGGCGCTTGATCTCCGCGTCCAGTCCACGGATGCCAAACTCAACGAAGTGGTTTCCTCCCGATGGGTCAGCACGCAGATCTTCCTCAGTCAGCTCCAAAATAGTGACGTCCTGTTCCTATAACGTGACTACCTCTGTTGTAAGAAGCGCTCATACCTGATCGAAAATCTTATTTGTGGTGTACAGAAGGCGTTGCAGGTCATAAAACTTCTGGCCAGCTTTCTTGAAGATATCATCGTACTTCCTCGTGAAGGCCTTGAATGCCAAGAGGCACTTTTCTTTGCTAGTTACGACCATGAAACTAAAAATCTAACATTCGACAACATCCATGCAGTAAGTTACTCACTCGTCCTTCGATTCGCGCACAATAGAGATGAAACGACGCTTGTTGTCCTTATCGTGGATGGCCATTCTGATATTGATGTCGTAGGAGTACACTGAACGATCGGGGAACTTCATGGTGTACGCGTTCGCAACCAACGCGACCGTGCCGCGTCTGTCCTCGCGACGAGGCGGCTTGCCAGCAACTTGGAAGCCAAGAGGGTCTTGAAGACCCATTTGTTCGATTTCTAAAACCCATGTCAACAGCATTCAAAGCGAATAACTTACGACTAGTAACACCAGAAGTCGTGAAAGCCATCTTAAAATAAGCAGCAGCAGCGCAACCTGGAAATTAAACACGTTGTAAGCCAACCACAAAGACATGCGGCTACACGCGCAGATAAACTAGAAGGCAGCACAGCGATAACAACGTACGCACCGAAACCACAACGAAAATGAGAGAACGAGTGATTTTGATTTCAATCGACGATGCTCAGCACCATTCGCACGCGATTAGGATTCGCCACTCGCTCGCTTAATTTGTGCAAACTCCTAAGGCAACAATTACAGTAATTCAAATATATCCGAGCGAGCGAGAGGCGAGAGGTGATGAACCACCAAACGTGCAAGCGCTTGAGCGCGTACGCAACCGCGAAGGCCGAGTCGATCTCCTTCTCAGCTTGAGTCATGAAGATGTACCATGCGATGGTGAGCACCGTTCCGCAGTTCTCTAATTTCCGAATCGGGCATGATCCGACGATGATTCGCACCGTACAATGCAACACGCCGGAGATTGCAAAAATCAAGAAATCAATATTATTATTACAAAGTCTTTATAGGAAAATAACAATAATTACAGCATATTAAATCACAATCAATGTTCTCTGCAACGTTCAACGTTCTCGCGATGGTCACAGACACCCAGCGCTTCGTTGAACACCGTGATGCCAGGACAGTTCATCAGTCTTGTTACACCCCATATACATCTGTAATAGAGGCTGCAATCGCTTTCATGAGTCAAGAAGTCGCCATGTTGATCTTTCAGGCATTTTCGAATTACAACACCATCGTGATCTTCGGATTGCTCGACTACTAAAATGGACTGATTGAGTTGCTCCAAAATTCAGTACAAACCATTTTGCTCTTCGGGCTTCTTACATCCAGATTCAAAGTCTTTTGCGATGGGAAGCTCGCACTGACTAGACATTTCGTTGAATACTAAAACCGAGTCACAGGGCGGGTACGAGTAAGCCAAACCACCAAAACACTGGAAGTGACAATACCATTGCAATTAGCACACGTAACAAACTGTTTGTACCTGGATGATTTCCGAGCAGTTGATCGGATGCCTGTAGAGCCCGTTAGTTTTGTTTTGACACGGAGTGACAAGCGAATTATTGTTGATGTTGGCAGGTTCTGACGTATTGCCCAAGAGAACTGACTCTGTCTCATCTTCAGGCTTCACTTCATCCATACACTCCTTCCGCATCCAGCGAGAGAGGCACGTTTTTTCCGAAGGCACAAAAACATGACGTCCGTTCTCAGCACACTGCATCAAACGCGCCTTTCCCTAAAACGCTCGAATAGCATTTAGTATACAATGACTGCTCTTACATCGCCCAAGCAAATGTAATACGATGTGCGACATTCTCCCAGTGAAATTGCTTTGACATCTTCATTTTCGCACATCTTCAGATGTATCGGCGGAGGTAACGTCGTAGTAGATGTTGGAGATAACGTCGTAGTAGATGTTGACGACAACGTAGTAGTGGAAGTTGGAGACAACGCCGTAGTAGAGGTTGACGATAACGTAGAAGTGGAAGTTGGAGACAACGTAGTAGTAGATGTTGACGACAACGTAGAAGTGGAAGTTGGAGACAACGTCGTAGTAGAGGTTAGAGATAACGTCGTAGTAGATGTTGACGACAACGTAGTAGTGGAAGTTGGAGACAACGCCGTAGTAGAGGTTGACGATAACGTAGAAGTGGAAGTTGGAGACAACGTAGTAGTAGATGTTGACGACAACGTAGAAGTGGAAGTTGGAGACAACGTCGTAGTAGAGGTTGGAGACAACGTCGTAGTAGATGTTGACGACAACGTAGTAGTGGAAGTTGGAGACAACGTCGTAGTAGATGTTGGAGGCTGCGTTGTAGTAGACGTTGTAGGCAGTGTTGTACTCGATGTGGAAGACAACGTCGCTGTGGAAACTGGAATGTTAAATTGCACCGACCAGGTTCTACCATCAGTATCTCTGCGATAAGTTGGACTGACGACGTTTGATTCATCCAAAACGCGATGATTAGGAGAGCCAAATTCTAAGATTTGCTGCTTTTCCAACCCAGTTTCATAACTACCTTCTGGAAGACGTAGAATATTAACCGAAATTCCGCCAATCAGGTCTTACCAGCAACATCCCTGCGATATGTTGGACTGGCGACTTTGGATTCATCAAAAACGCGATGATGTTTAGGAGAGCCAAATTCTGAGATGTGCTTATTTTCCAACCCAGTTTCATAACTACCTTCTGGAAGACGTAGAATATTAACCGAAATTCCGCCAATCAGGTCTTACCAGCAACATCCCTGCGATACGTTGGACTGGCGACTTTGGACTCATCAAAAACGCGATGATGTTTAGGAGAGCCAAATTCTGAGATGTGCTGATTTTCTAACCTAGTTTCATAACCACCTTCTGGAAGACGTTGAATATTAACCTAAATTGCACTAATCAGATCCTACCATCAACAACATCCCTGCGATGCGTTGGAATGGCGACGTTGAATTCATCAAAAACGCGATGATTTTCAGGAGAGCCAAATTCTGAGAAGTGAAGGTTTTTCATCCCATCATAATCACTTTCTGCAAAACGTAGAATATTAACCTAAATTTCCGCCGATCAGGTCTTACCATCAGTATCACTGCGGTACGATGGGCTGGCGACGTTGAATTCATCAAAAACGCGATGGTGTTCAGTAGAGCCAAATTCTGAGAAGTGTTGGTTTTTCAAGCCATCATAATCACTTTCTGCAAAACGTGGAATATTAACCTAAATTGCACCGACCAGATCCTACCATCAACATCCCTGCGATGAGTTGGAATGGCGACGTTGAATTCATCAAAAACGCGATGATGATCAGGAGAGCCAAACTTTGAGAAATGCTGGTTTCCCAACTTACTTTTATAACCACCTTCTGGAAGACGTTGAATATTAACCTAAATTGCACTAATCAGATCCTACCATCAACAACATCCCTGCGATGCGTTGGAATGGCGACGTTGAATTCATCAAAAACGCGATGATTTTCAGGAGAGCCAAATTCTGAGAAGTGAAGGTTTTTCGTCCCATCATAACCACCTTCTGCAAAATGTAGAATATTAACCTAAATTCAACCAATCAAGTCCTACCACCAACATCCCTGCGATGCGTTGGACTGGCGACGTTAAATTCATCAAAGACGCGATGATGGTAGGGAGAGCCAAACTTTGAGAAGTGCTGGTTTCCCAACCTAGTTTCATAACCACCTTCTGCAAAATGTAGAATATTAACCTAAATTTCGCCGACCAGGTCCTACCATTAACATCCCTGCGATGCATTGGATTGGCGACGTTAAATTCATCAAAGACGCGATGATTTTCAGGAGAGCCAAACGTTGAGAAGTGCTGGTTTTTCAACCTAGTTTCATAACCACTTTCTGTAAGACCTGAGCCTTCAATGAGTTCGTCGCCATCACCTGATCCTTCGAACAGCTGGAAATGATGTTTGCATACATACACAACAATTTTATGTCAAAACCTCATCTTCAATTTTTTGAGTTTTTGAATTGATGTAACCACGACCATTACGACCGTTCACGTTGAACTCATCAAAGACGCGATGATTTTCAGGAGAGCCAAATTCTGAGAAGTGCTGGTTTTTGATCCCATCATAATCACCTTCTGCAAAATGTAGAATATTAATCTAAATTTTCGCCGATCAGGCCCTACCATCAACATCCCTGCGATGCGTTGGATTGGCGACGTTAAATTCATCAAAGACGCGACGATGTTCAGGAGAGCCAAACGTTGAGAAGTGCTGGTTTTTCAACCTAGTTTCATAATCACCTTCTGGAAGACTTAGAATATTAACCTAAATTCCACCAATCAGGTCCTACCATCAACATCCCTGCTATGCGTTGGATTGGCGACTCCCAAACAACCCACGAGCAAGAGACCGGTGAAGACGCGCCAAAGCATTCTTCGAAATGCGAATGACAATGAAACTTGTGATAACGAGGACAGCGCAAAACGCACCTGAAGTCGATGACGACGAAATTCGCACACTGCGAGGACCACTCGCTCGCTGAGAAATTCGAACGATTTCTGGAAGAAGCGCCTCTCGCTCGCAGATCGATTTGCAAAAAGCGGCGATCGATCTGAGACCACCTCCGATCACTCGCATTTTCGTAAATCGCCTTTTTCGTCGATTTCCCTGGGCCCAGAAGATGCAGAACGAGCTGTAATAGGAAGAGGGCTGTTTAATGGTTTGCTTGTCTGATCCGTACACGTGTAGTGAGATGACCACACAGCGAGTCCCACATGTCTAGTGCTTCTGACCCTCGGTAAGGTCTATACATCGAAATCGACAACACATCGACGTTATGCCTTCTCAGTAGTCGCCTGTGTGCATTTTCAAAAACTACTCTCTTTGTTTCTAGTCAGTCTAGTTGATGTTTCTTGTACATATTGCGCATTCGCTGCTGTTTCTTCATAATCGTTCGCTAAGACAAAAGCGTTTTCAGTTATCGACAATCACATCACAACTTTATTCACCAATATCGACCTCTTCCCAATCACGGGAACTGTCACCCACATAGTTCTCGAACGTCAATTCAAAAATTAGAACGATAAGTCTTCGATGAGACAGGTCTGTGGTATCTTGCGATATCAGCACTGCACTCCCCCACAACGAATCCTCATAATCGTCATGCGATACAAAGGATTAAACAGCTTAGCGCGTTTTTTCGATCAATTCAACGATTATGTACTTTAGTACTTTAATTCAAACGAGTGTGCAAAAACGGCTGTCCGCGGAAGTGATAAGATAACACCGACGTCCACTGTTTTCCCCCCTTGACAACTCCTCGTTTCGTGCTGTTCGTATGCGTGCAGACCAACTGGGCTCTCGTTTCGGATGCGCACTGGAGTCGTACCCGTTCGTTTAGGCTGACTTTCTCGCGTTTTCAATGAAAATAAATTATCCTAAATGCGGTTTGTGCTCTTCAACTCTTCTCCTAGTTTTCTTTTTGTGTTCCCAAAAGCTTTAAAGGCTCGCATGATCGAGTCCCATCATTCTGTATTCAAATGGCGCCCTAATTACTCTCGCGATTAGTCAGCGCGTTTACCGCCGCAAACGGACAGCGAGCGCAGGTGCGCTTACTGTCAACATGATCAATTATTTACAGCCGCGGGCCGCCAAGTCGAGGAAGAGCTTCGCGGTCATCACGAGCTTCGAGTGACCGCATGATTTATTGACGTTGTTGTTGTGGTCGAAGCCTTCGAAGGCATTCTTCGGCCGTTTATCATGCGTGATGAATGCGCTGCAGCGAGCGACGTCGGCTTCTCTGCCGCAATATCCGAAATTAGCCGAGATTATCTGCGATGGGGCGGCGCAGTTGTCCTCGTCGGCCCTTTAATCCCATTAAAGCGGCTACGAACATATGTTTTTTGGGGCAAATAAACATTGCGTGCTGCGTCTGCGCGCACCCTGCAATCTCCTCTCTTCCGTATTCTATTTTTGGGCACCCAGGTGGCGGCAGCGTACAGTTTACTGCGCGTTTTGTGCCATTTTCACAGATTTAACCATTTTTTTGTTTTTTTGTCCTTGCAATCATTGCCGAGAGATCTGAAGATCTCAGTATTGAGCGCCATATTGCTATGAAACAAATCAATTCATCATTAAGCGATAGACGGCAGAGATTGTATCAAATGAGGCCTCAGCGATTCCTCCGCGTCCCAAAAACTGCAAATGTTATGACTGCTCGCCCTAAAGGCGTCATTTCTGCTGTTCGAACATTATCTCCTAGTGATTGGAGGTCCGTTGGCTTATCACTCCTGCGGAATGTGTGAGAGACCTCCGTTTTATGACTTGACGCGGGCCGAGCGGTGGATCCAGCGAATGACTGTTTATGCACTTCGAAAATCGGCCTTTTACAACTGTTGGCTTTGCGCGCTGATAGTGCGAAGTGAAGGTAAATAGTACATTTATAGGGCTCCCTAGCGGCGGTGGCGGAAGTGTACGAATTGCTGTTGCTTTCCTGCAAATCTCACGTTGATACCGTAATGCTTTCACTTTTCCTGCTTCGTGCGCTAAGTGATCGCAGAGTTCTGTGCGCGATGGAGATCCGGAGCCGGAAGTGGTCCACAGACCAAAACAAAGTGTAAAAGAGATGACTATCACTTCTCTTCCCAGTTGTCCCCGCTCATTCTTTGCTCTGCTGGTCATTTTTATTTGCAAAATTCGCATTTTCTGTAAGCAGCGCGCAAGCAGCTCTCGACACCTCCGCCATCCGAACTTTCCGTCATTCCCCTTCATTACCCTTTCGCACTTTCGCCTATCCGGCACACTTAGGGTCGTTTCCCCTCCGGTGACGCTCTCTTCGAGTTCGCGTGATTGTTAAACGAAGCATCGGAAATTGCGGATTCGCCGCAAACTATACGATCCACGCGGCGATCGCTCGTAAACGCCTCGGCCATCTGCGCCGCTTTTCCGTCTTCTCCGCGAAACTCGCATTCCGACATGATTTTGCGGCACCAACGGCGGCTGCGTTTCACCCATTAGCGCGATTACTCACTCGCAACATTTGCCCTTTTGGGGTTATAATGGAGACGTCAGCTCCTCCCCCGCCGTCCCGGGAAGCGCACTCGGAGAGCGTTAGGGGAGCGTTTACAACTTGTCGCTCCTCTCAAAGAGACAACGGCCGCTGCTAAATGAAAGATTGTGTTTCAATCCGCGATTGTCAAAACTTCTCAATTTGGAAGTTTATCGCGCGTACAGAGTTGCGCGAGTCACGCAACTCTCCCGGGAGCAACAAACAAGCGCGGAGGCACGCGAATCAACAAGTTGCGCGCGCGAGAATTACGATACGCGAGCGCAATTCCCTCAAAAGGATTCGACTAATCGAATCGGAACCCGCGCGCGCACTCTTTGTCGGGTTTCTTAGGACAAATGGACTCGTGCGGTGCTTCCGACTTGACTTTCGACGAGAAACGGGTGCGATGGTCCGCTTCATCGACATTTTACGACTTTTCGTCGCTTGGAATCTGACACGCGATCCCTCAGTCACGCTAGTTGGGCTTCTTGTGTGGTCGCACTCATCAATCCGGTTGCGAATGCGCGAAATCACACGAGTGTTATTCATAAGTCATTGAGAAGAACAAGTAGCGCCGTGGCGTGGAGGATTGCATGCGAGCTGGCGGCAGCGGAGAGTGTTGCAGGTGCTCTTCGGGTCTTCAGAAGCAAACCTCGCCGAGATTCTCGTCAGCAGACGTCCGTTGAGCGAAGTGACTGCAGCGTGCCGGCTACAAGCGCAGAACTTGATTAATCGCTTCCCCTAATCTCCGTTTTTGTGCGCAATTAAGCGCGAGCGAGTGTTTGCTTAACAGCTTTGTCCCCTCGAGCCCCCAACGAGTTCGATGATTCTTGTCCGCGCAATCGAATCGTCCTCCACTCGACGGCGCCTCCTCGATGATCCCTGATTCGCACTCTCTTAATTGGATTAACACCCGGCCCTCGCTTTCCTGCCACCGCACGCACAGTGTAACGAACGCATCATCCGCGCCGTCGTTTCAGTTTAAAGTTTTCTTTTTGCTCCTTCGCATTTGCATCTGATTGTTGTGGCCAGAGGGGCGATAAGACGAATGCGTGTGTCGGGAAGGGCATTTCGCAGGCAGGCGGCGACTAGAAGCGAGTGCGCAACTCGCGCGAAACTCTTTTTTCGCGTTCTTAAGTGTCTTCAAGAGGGCGCGCACTTTCCTTTCGCGACTTTGGACTTGTGAGGCCGAGGGCGATGCGCGTGCGCTCTGCGAAAACGAGAGTTTTACTGTTTACCGTTGTTGGTGAGTCGTGATTGATACGTGCGTCGAGAGTTCGTTCCTCTCGCCTGCCTCTGACAGGTGGTACTGACAGTTTGACTCCAGTTCTGAGGATTTCAAAGGCCGTTGCGCTTTGTTTTACGACCCGTAAAGTGCCGCAAAACGAACTTTTTACTCCTTTGTGACTGTTTTCACACCGTAAAACATCCTGAAACTTGCGTTCTCTTCGAAATTCGCCGGTTTCATTCAATTACGCCCATCGGAGACAATAAACTCATTCAAACCGGAAATTTCGGGTTTCAAAAACAGCGCGTGATTAATGGCGTTCGAGTGCAGATTCCGAAAAACTCTGAAATTCCGAATATTTCGGTCCATTGCAAGGAGCGCAGTTCTGGCCTTCTCTACCGTATGCTCCTTTTAGTCGCGTTGTCATAGTCCGCGCTCTCAAAACTTCTCTCAAACGTTTACCATTTCACTGTTTACCTCCGCGAGAAACGTCGTATCACATGCACAATGCTAACCGCCAACGTTCATCGTTGTTTTTGCTCGATCGAACGCGGAGATTAAGGCGCCTCGCGTCAACGAACGCCGCAAATGCCGCCGCGTTTGGTGGCAAGTGACAAGCGTCGCTACTGCTTCGGGTTAGCCTGCTCGCGTGCACGCTTATCAGATCGAAGGAAACGGTCGACGCAACCGATCGACGTCGCCACAATGCATAAGCGATGAGTGAGAAGCGCGGAGAGCGCCGTCGTCGTCCCGCGAGTGACCGGAATGGCAAATTGAGTGTGATCGAGGCGATTATTTGCGAATAATCCTGTTATTCGCTTCGGACGCCTTTTCCGTGCGTTTTTGTAGTCGATCGGAATGTGGAGAGATGGCGGGAAAGGCGCGGAGACCGACTGGTCCTTCGGTGTTTCCTTTTCGATGTCATCGCTGGCGGTCAGCGCTGCTGTATCCGTTCTCTGCTGCCCTTCTCGTTTCGCCCGTTTGCGTCGAGTTGAACACGCGAGCTTCTCGAGAGTACCTCGTCAGTTTTTTTGCAAAAGTAATCGAATTTGACGCTGTGGACTTTTGTTAATTGACTCGATTGCATTGAGCGTGAATTGTCAATTAGGCGTGTACTTTCACGGCCACTCACGTGCAGCTGTACGTTTGTTGCAAGTCGCAGTCAGTCGGTCGAGATTTCTGGCCCAAGGAAATTGTCAATTTCCCTTCTTTTTGCCTCGTTTTTGAGCGATTTCGTTCCGGCACGATGTCCACAACCCCTTCCCACACCTCCTTCTGTGTCCACTCTCTCGCTTTACCCTTTTAGACGCGTTTACCCATGGCGTGAATAATTCCCGACGCCCGGCCATTGTGCGCACAAAGCCTCGTCGTCCATTCAGAGTCGTTTTCCTGTATCGCGGGCCCTAATCATTTGCATAATACATAACTCCTTCGCGCACTCGAAAGTGAGGAACGAAATCCAACAAACTGCAACATTTCTCGCGATTTGTCATTTCGTGTCGCGCAATCCATCAAATCCCTTCTCCACACGCATTCTGCGCTACTGTCAGAAGTATTTGCTTTTCGGCTTATTAATCGCCGAGACGACAACGTTGCAGTGACATTCACGCTGCGAGGCGGCGCTTCGATTCGAACGTTTTTGTATTCTCCCACTCGATTTCTGACGCCTGAGCCGCCGACGAGGTTGCCGAGCCCGTGAAGAAGCTTAATTGCGCATCGTCGCGTCGTCAGTCAGTGTTAGTCAGCTGTTGGCGGGGGGCGAAACGCCGTGGCGATCGCTTCGTGTGCATTTATGATGTTTGGATGGTTTGGGAGGGACTGCGAGGTGCATGCATCGCGCTCCTATCAGCTGATGCGTCAGAAGCGTATTTTTCCAGTTCCGCTGCTTTGTTTGTGTTCCGTGCCGATTTAGAATTCTTATCTGATGAGGTGCTACGGTATCCTGCAATCACCCCGCAAATTTCGCTTTCATCGCGTTGAAAACCACGCTAATCGCTGTGTTCATCAGCAGAAGAAGCGATTAGGCGAATGCCAGCGGCGGCTGATCCTCTCCCAGCGCTTCATTTCACTTGAAAACACCTTCCGCAAGGTCCGAGCGCCTTAAGTGAGAGTGATCCGCCCCCGCGAGCCAAGAAACGCCTTTTGTTTACAATGCGCCCATCTCGTTCGATATCAATCATATCTCCCGCGCTCCGCGATCGATCTCTTCGATATCTCCCCAGGAATTCAGAAACTGTTTCAGAGTGATATGTGATGAGTCGAGCTTCTTCGACTGCACAGCTCCTCGTCGTCGTTTTCGTCGTCTTCGCAAACGCCCTCAATCTCGGTTGGTTTGTTAACTTCTTCTCCCTTCGCGCCGCACAGGGTGATCTTTAATTGAAAGTGTTAATTCCCGCTTTGTTGGCATCGAGTGATCCTCTTAATTTAGATGTTAGATAATGCAAAACGCAATTAGGGAGGGACGCGTGAAGCCTCATGACGTTCTCATTAGCCGTGCGAGGGTCGGAGAGACGGAAACGGGGCCGGGAAATGCCCACAATTGGGTTTTGCAATTAAAAACGGGAAAATTAAGCGGACGCAGATGCTTTTCCAACTCGAAAATGCGCCCAACTTGCGGTTGTTTGCCCTCCGCAGCGCTGCAATCGCGTCTTATTAGTCGCCGCAATAATCCGAAGACGGATACGAGGATCTCAGAAATGCCTCCGTCCCTCCGAGGTCAATTAAAATCCGGTTTTTGCGGGAACATCTGCATTAGGCAGTGGCCGATTGAAACATATGTTTATTTATTGCCGCGGCTAATGTTCTCCTCGTTCGTCCACTTTGATTAATCGCCGTTGTCCTCCCGAACATCGCTTCTCCGCTCGCGATTCCCTTTCTCACGCCCTCCCACAACGCGCGAATTTGCATAAACGGAGTTCGCAGCAACAGACGGCGGCGGCGCAACTGCTTCTCCGCATTCGGAGGCTAATCCTGCCACCAGCAGAAACATAATTACAATCGGCGGCGACCGCCTATGACCTACGGCGCGTTTTTGATGATCGACAGACGTCTTAATCGGTTGGAAGAGTATCCGATGACCGATTGCGGCGGCTGCGGCGGCGCAAAGGGTGACGTGTGCGCACCTGTGGAACGTTGCAGGCGCGAAACATTCGGAAATCGGTCGATTAGCAAACATTTTGTGTTGACGGTGCGCTTCGCCACTAATTGCAACTAATTGCGCGCGTCCTCTCTGTTTACGTCGGCGTAAATGAATTGCCAATTAAGGGAGCGGAAAACGCGCGCTGGGAGATAAGATGAGGAGGAAGGAGGAAGAGGGCGAATGTTGCGAGTAATTCGGGAGACAAATCTGGCGGAATTGTCAGTTTGAGCGGCAACTCCCTTCCCTTCGTACCTCTTAATCAATCAGCGCAACGAATACCGTACAACTGCGCCCTTGAGGTCTGCGACGGCACTCCATCAATTAAGATGTAGTACACTTACAATTAATCGCGTTTATCAACGTGATCTCCGAGTGAACTCTTGACCTCAGCCGAGTCCTGGCGCGACAAATTGGCGTTACGCGAACCGAAACGGCGAGCGATGATTAACGACTCGAACGCACCTTTCCTAAGCGCTTAATCCGAGACGACCTCGACCTGAGATGCACGTATAACCCGCATGTTTCAGAGAAATGCAACGAAGAAGCGCTCGGCTTCGAGTCGGGAAAGATCCGCGACTCGCAACTCAACGCCTCGAGCAGTTTTGATTTGCTGAGCGTCGGACCGCAGAACTCAAGGTTTGCGGAGCTAGTTGAAGACGGATTACGGTAGTCGGCGCATTTCAGGATACGAACAGAGTTGAAGTCGGGCGCATGGTGTCCCAAGGAACAAGCGTCGCCTTCTGCTGCTTCGTACATCCAGGTAGGTCTGAATCCCCGCGTCTGGTAATCATACTCTTCGTGCAGGTCGATCTCGATGAGACCTTCATCATACGAGCGGTGGAGACTCAGGGACGATACGGCAATGGCACCGGCATGGAGTACCCCACGTACTACTACATCGACTACCAGCGCCCGGGTTCTTCGTGGATACGGTATCGGAACAGAACGGGGCATCAACTGATGACAGGCAACACCGACACGACCACCGCCGTCATGCGCCAACTCGATCCGCCGATAATCGCGTCGAGAGTCCGTCTGAGACCGTACTCCGAGCAATTGAGAACGGTGTGTCTCCGTTGGGAGCTCCACGGATGTCCGCACGGAAGTGAGGATTCCGCATTTCCGGTTTTTCGCTAATTTGAATGATGCAGATGGTCTTCTCTTCTACGCGGCTTCGCATAAAGGATACCGAGCGGGAGACGAAGACATGCGGGACACGATCTTCGAGGACGTCCAGCTGGAGGAGAGCGAGTCGCGCCAGCTGCGCGGCCTCGGCGCCCTCTACGACGGATTCGTATCAAAGGAGAATCCGAAGAACGCCGCGGTGCTCGGAAATGCGAGTTGGATCGGCTGGAGCCACGCGGAAACAGGTTCGCTTTGTTTCTCGCGAGATTTATCGCTCCGCGGGGCGCGAGAAGTAACATCTGCGCGCGTTTGAGCCTTTTTGTGCGCTTACGCAACGCGGGGCGCGCGCAAAATGTCGAACAAGGTGTGTACAGCAATAAACGAAAACAAAAACGAGAACGATTGCGAGGATGACGGCTGCAGACGGCGAAGATCGAGGCGTTATGGGGATCGAATGGGTTTTATGGGGTGCTCTCCGCATCTGCCGCTCGTTCTCTTGTAAAAACGAGCAGATTCACATCGAATAAATCTTGTCAGCGCAGCTACTAAAACAACAGAGCCGCGGGAGCACGTGTGCGGACGGACATGAAACGGCTGCTTTCAGAGGGAAAACTCAATTTCACCTTCGAATTCGACGAAATCCGCAACTTTTCGGAAGTGACGCTCTACTGCTACGGCGTCACCCTCACCCGGGTCGAGATGTTCTTCAGCCTCGACGGCGATGCCTACTCGATGAACACGCAGATTCTCTCTGTGCAGCGGCCGAACAAGACGCTCGTCAACTGGCGCCACTTCCCGTGGGTGATTCCGACGCACGGGCAGCAGGGACGCTTCATCAAGATGGCGCTCGTCTTCAATGGCGACCGCTTCTACATGACGGAAATCGACTTTCACTCCGGTAGGTCCTACAGCAGCGTTACGGTACTGATCGTTCTTTAGAAATCGCCAAATATTTGGTGAGGAGGGTAGATGAGAGTGTAAACCAAGACTTCCAAGAGTTCCAAGACCATCAAATTGACCACAACGGTTTGTAGATCAATGAACCTTTCCTTTCTTTCACTTTCCTTTCCTTCCGCTTTCCGTTTCGCTCATTCCCTAACGTTCTTTCCTTTCTTTCCTCTCAAATTCGCTGAAAATTCTAACATTTTGCTTTCAGTAGGAGGAAGAGACGACCGCCATCCGAACGTTCCGGGATTCTCTCCCACCGTCATGGGAGCCTACTACATCTTGCTCGCAGGACTCGTCATTCTGCTGATCCTCATCACCGCTGTTCTTTGTCTTCTGGTGGTGCTGAGAAGAAAGGGTCCCGAAGGGAAGATCATGCACCCCTACCAGAAGGGAAACCTCGTGACGACGCTCAGCGGAAACGGAACGACGAGCACGATCGTCACCAACTCGAACGGCGGTCACTTCAAGAACAATCTCTACATGAGCGGCGACCCGATGCTCTCGGAATCCACGCAAAGGTAGAGTCTCATCGATCTTAGGGCCTGTACGAACGAGCGAATTGTTCAGAATCATGAGCAACGGTCTCTCCTCGAAATCGAGCTCGGGCACTCTGAACCTCCGCGGCTCGCGCACGGGAACCTTCAACAAAGAGTCGGCGACTCCCTCGCTCCTCGACTTCAACTTCCCGCCGCCACCGTCGTCCAACTCCTCGGGGGTTTACACGTTCTCCACCTACGACAACAACCCGCGACCTCCCGATCGTCGACCGCCGCGCGCCAAAGGCTCGATGTCGACCATGAATTCTCCAGTGAGGCGACCGTATCCCGCTTTGAGGACACGAGATACGCTCCCTCGTCATCTGAGGCCGTGGCCCAAAGCCATGACATCGTAATGATGCTGCGTGCTTCTGCTGTTGAAATTACGGTCAATTTTCAGGGATTCCTCGCGGGAGGAACTTCACTACGCGGCGACGCCGATCGCGTCGGCGAATTGCGCCTTCGAGAATTCTCCGAAGCCGCAGATCGGCGCTGACCGCATCCGCGTGCAGCACCCCGTGGGAGAGGGCAAGTTTACCGTAGTCTACCTCTGCGAGGTGACCAACCTGACGGGAGTGCCGATGGTGATCAAGAAGCTGAAGGAGGAAGACCATGAACCGGCGAGGAGAGCGCTGAAGAGCGAAGTGGAAACACTCTCCAAACTCGACCATCCAAACATCGTCAAGGTGCTTCAAGATGTGCGTTCTACTGTAGTCTACCGTACTCTTTCAGTGTCTTGGAGTGATAGGAGAGTACTCACTGCTGATGGAGTACGTCCCGATGCGAGATATTCGCCAATTCATTCGTCGCGAAGCGCACACTTTAAAGTAAGCGTTTCGTCTTTCCGGCTACAGTAACCTCTCGCTTGCAGCTACGGTTCTCTTGTCTACATGTGTACGGGTATCGCCGCAGGACTGAAGTATCTGGAGCAGCTGGGCATCGTTCACGGGCACCTCTCTCCGCAGTCGTGTCTGGTCGAGGCGGATCTCAACATCCGCGTCTGCTCGCCCAGGAACGCCGTTCACCACGCGCAACTGCGCTACAGCGCCCCCGAAAGCATCATTTTGAACTCGTGGACGAGCAAAAGCGACGTGTGGTCGTTCGCGGTCACCGTCTGGGAGATCCTCGGCTACTGTCAAAGGGTTCCGCACGAGCATTTCACGAATGCGGATCTCGTGGACAACGCGACGGCAATAGTGCAGCAGCAGGAAGCTGAGCGCCTCTACTTTGACGAATCCTGCCCCAAGGAGATGAGCGACCTGCTAATGGAGTGCTGGAGCGCGGACGCTGCGACGCGGCCGCGATTCCTGGAGATCCACCTCTTCCTCTCGCGCAAGAATCTCGGTTTCAGTCCCACGCGGCAGTTTTAGCCGCTGCCACCGCCCCATGTACATACTGTATGCACAGAATTCGATTGTTATAACTTGCCTCAAGAAGTGACTCAATTCCTTTTCGTTGTTGAACTGAATCAAATGCATTTAATATTAATAAATCCGATTCTAACGAGATCGAGAGCAAGTGACGCTGGCCGCATTCGACCGGAACCGCATCAAGGCAGCGTTTTCGTAGAGCGCTTTCTGGAATGTTCTGTTGAAAACGCGCTCCGAAAGGCAGAAGAAGGCGAGAAAGTCGGTTTCCGGGAGCATTTTGTTGTCTATGGAAAGACAAACGGAGTGACGCATCATCCGCGACGTACATTTTGACTCACCGTACACACGGCAGCTCCACATCGCAAGATTCGTGGGCAAAAAGGCGGGAACAGAACCATCTTCGAGGTCTGTGGAATGGAGACGTCCTTCTCGATGCGTTTGCCGATCGAAAATCTAACGCAATCGGTTTTCGAGAATTTCCTTTCCGTCGGCGATCTTCTTCGTTTGATTCGCCGTTCGCAGTCGATGCCCTGAATCAGTGAAGCCTTCCTGAAAACCGGTCCGCACATTTTCTGCTGCCAAAGGTAGGAAATGCTAGAAAGTGCCGCTCGCGCGCATCTGCGTCCTTAGCGCTGTGTGAGCTGCGTACATATGTAGGTAGTGGTGATACGATGCGTTTTCGCTGATAGTAAAGGGAATAATAAATATTTGCTTTCGATGAATTTTGAAAATGCTCTGCGCGATGCTCAATTGGTGCAGCGAGATGACTCCGGAGAGCAGCGCGGTGCTCGTGCCGTGTGAGCTGCTGATAAGGTGACCGGTCAAAGGACGGACGCCTGATAAGGTTTATTGCCAGCCGTTATGCAGGAGGAAGCGGAAACTGCACGGAATTCGCTAGTTGCAATTCTTTTTGCTGCAGACCTTGGCGACTTGTTCCATCTGCTGCTCGGAGAAGTGCAGCATGGTCATGATCCGCTGCAGATGCTCTCTGCCGTCGCCTTTCTTCATCAGGTAGCAGTAGAAGGCGTCGTGGAGGAAACGCAGCGCGATTCGGTCCTCTGTGAGCTGCTCGATGAATTTATCCTGAATTGCACGTCGCTATTTACCGTTGGATCTACCGTAATCTCCTACCTCTATGATGTCGTGGTGTGCTGCCTGCTGACCCTTCTTGAACATGACGAGATACATCTCTTCGCGGTCGCCCTCGAGATCTTGGATTTTCCTTTCGTACATTTCGCTTCGCTTCTAATCTACCGTAACCCAAATCAGTCAACGCAGACACCAGACTCACCCTCTGGCTCTCCACCTTTTCCTCGAGCTCCTTCACTCGGAGCTTGAGGTTCCGGATTCGTTGATCGTCGGTCTCCGCGGCCGAATCCGATTCGGTCGACGATTTGCCGTCGATGGGGACGTCGGAATATTCTGCTGACGAAAACATGGTCGTTTGCCTGAAAAGCTACAGTAATCGAGCAATTCTTCCCAAAAGCACCGGAAGATCACAATTCTCGCCACAAAATGACCTTTTCGGCTCCAATTCGATCGAAAACGACGGCGCGCGCGTGAATATTCATTTGTTTACCACGCGAACGACGGAAATTTGCATTTTATGGAAATACGGAGTCACACGACGATCGACCGTAATCCCCGTGAACGCTTTGCTTTGTGTGTGCCGCGGATCAGTTAAATCTCTTTTATAAGGCATCGTTCACTACAACCGGTTTCGCTTTTAAAATTCTCAGATTCATCTCATATACAAACAGCGCTGCAAGAAACTTTCAGTGTTCAGTGAAACGTTACGGTAACCGAATGGGATCGAACCTGGTCGAGTTCCTTTCTGACGTTGTCGAACTCGGCGACGAGTTGTTGATTCTCTCCTTCTCCCGTTTCAACATGTTCGCCTTGTCCGACTCGTTTTCCCTCAACTTCGCCTGCAAATCGGCGACTGTCGGTCGGTTGATGCTCGATCGTGTCGGCTAGCGACGAACCAAGCGCTGGTGGCGCTTCCAATAGCTCTTCAGAACTCTCGTTTGAGCAACAATGGAGGCGATGACGTCCGTCGTCTAGGTCCACAAGGTACATTACGGATTCGACCCGTCGTACGATTCGGCCTCGCTTCTAGCGGCTACCTTCGCCGTTATCTCGAACTTCCGCTGCTTCGGACCAAGCATCGGTATCGAATTGGCCGTCCTAGCGTTCTTCTTTCCATCAGGTCTCACAAGTGAATCCATCGTTCGCAGGCGGCGGCCCAATCTTCTCGGCTGGGGAGAGCATCCGCAAGCTCGCGGTGATTCTCCCTCGCTACATACTGACGATAAACGAACATACCACAGTCCAAAAGCAATGCTGCGATAGAGAGCAGTGCTTCTTTTTTGTATAAAAGGGAGAATTGAGTAGTTCTATACAGCAGCTGAAATGGCGCAACTTTCAACCTTTGAGATCGCTATGGAACAAGCGGAATCGCAGCTATTGATCGACGCTGATCTTCGATCGGGGAAGTCGATCGAAGAAATCTGCCGGGATCTCGTGCATCTCGTGGAAGGACGGAGAATCCGCTCGTTCAGGTGCGTCTACACCGCACCGAGGAGCGCGCGGAGGGCCGTTTCTTCTCACAGCGGTCTGTCCGTTGACCACCGGAATGAAGAAATCGTCTTCTTGAAGACGATGAACGAAGTCGTTGAGCCACAAAAATGCGTTTTCCACGCCACGGAGATCTCCGTGGAAGAGAAAGAGTTCTTGAATGCGAGAGGAATCGACGCGGAAGCGGCGGAAGACGTTCTGCACTGCGGCGCAACCGATGATTTTGCAGAAGACGAAGTCGAAATCTGCTGGCTGACCTTCTGCAACCCGTTTTTGATCAACGAGTTGTTCCGGAGGCGCTGGACGAACCTCTCGAAAACGATCTTCGTGACATCGCACGTGACATTCTACGAATTCCACGAATTCGCGCCCTTCGGCAAAAAGAAACTCTTCGTCCGCGCTTTGGACACTACGTGCTACACAATCTCCGCATTTATCTTTGAAAACGCTCCTCCCGAACGGCCGTGTCCAGAGCCACTGACCAAAGAAAAGAACATTCTGCCGTTCTACATGGAGAGGACCGCCGATGAAGACGACCTTTTCGAAGAGATGCTCGAGTTCGCCCACATCGACGCGAACGTCCGGAGGATCCAGCAAGACTTGGAGCAGACTGGAATGACGTCGTCGTTCGTCTGCGACCTTGAGAAACTCCTCGACGGAAGGACGCTGACGCGCATCCGCATCATCGGACTTGGAAACTTTGCGACTTGTTTCCAGCCGAGCTGTGATGTCCTTCGCTGTCTCTATCAACTCGCCCTGATGCTTGCCGTGCAGCGGCAGTTCAACGCTTCGATGACTTCTCAAGAGCCCCGAGTAACTCCCTTCGAGCGGGAGTACCTGAATTCTCTTGGAATCGCAACCCCGGCCGCCGATGAACTCACCCATCCGGAAGAAGGACTCGCGGAGAACGAAGTGACCCTCTTCTTCATGTTCTTCAGCTACGCAGAGCTCAGAAGCAACGTTTGCTGGGCGAATCGAAAGGCGATGCGGAACATCATGATTGTGAGCGCCGGAAATCAAACGGAATCGACATTGGAGCTCGAGAGATGTCCTTGCGAGAACTGCGTGGAATTCGAAAGACAAATACTCGAGTCCACGGCACCACTGCAGAAATTCAACGAAGAAGTCGACGAAATCCCGCTTCCGCAGGAGCCGCAGCAGAAGTTGCGGTGCGACGCGTTCTACCTACACTCCACAATGAGTTACCCCCACAAGACGCTTCCTGTTTCCGATGAAAATCCAGTTTCAGTTGATCATCGTGAATTGATAAGTCGCTTCCCCTGTAAACTACGTTTGTGAACTGTAAACTAGTAAGCACTTTGCTCGAATGCTCGCGGTGTTTGTTATAATGAATCCATTTGAGAAATAAAGAATTAATTTTTCCCTTAAAACGCTGTTTGTGGTTGTGAATGCGGAGAGAGCAATCGCGCCTGGATTGTTTCTTCCGTCCACTCGATTTCCTTCTCGAGATCCGTCAACTCTCAATTAATCATGACAGAGAACCGCGACTCATCCATTCCTCATGGACACTTCAGCCCGTCGGGGAAACGATTTTCTCACTTGAAAATTCTCCTCAATTTCCTCGAGAATTGCAAGAATGTTTATTTTGCGTGGAATGCGCCACAAACGACGATTTTAGAGTCCATTTAACTCGATTTCACAACACCTTCTAACGAGTGTGCGGGGGAAGCGGACTTCGAGACCCGTAAAATCTCGTGTCCTTTCGAAATATTTGAAGCATTTGTCCCAGAAACCCACTTTCAGCCTCCGTTTCGTCTCTCGCTCGGCGAGCTGAGATGAGAGGAATATAAGCGCACTTCTACCATATCATCACAAG